>PVJX010004561.1:0-42725 GCA_004027295.1 Dolichotis patagonum
CTCTTATCAAATCTCATACTAGGGAGACTATATGGTATTTACCCTTGTGAGTTTGGTTTATTTCACTTAAGAGAATGGTCTCAAGTCGTGTCCATTTATTTATAAATATCTCAATGTGATCATTCTTTATAGCTGAGTAGTACTCCATTGTATAAAAATGCCACAACTTTTTTATCCATTCCTCAGTTGATGGGCACTTCAGTTGTTTCCAGGATCTGGCTATTACAAATTGTGCTGCTATAAACATGGGGTGCACATATATCACTGTGGTATGATGTTTTCAGTTCTTCTGGGAATATGCCTAGAAGTGGAATAGCTGGGTCAAATGGGACTTCCAAACCCAGCTTAAAAAGCAAATTTCTAACAGGTTTTGAAACTAATTCAACTCACCCTCTCCAACTGAGAAATAAGAAAGCTGATGATGTTTATGCAACATGTAAAGAAACTGAGAGTGACATAGCCCCCTTCTCAAATAAGGAATGAGACAGAATTCTGCAAAATAGACCCTCTCCAAAGCTCCTCACAGCTTTTAAGAATAATGAGTCTAGCAGGAACCAAGAGACTGTAAGTTAAAACTAAATGTAGGCAAATTAAATACTATTCTTTTCCCCCCTAATGTGCTAATGGAGTGTGCAGAACCTCTTACCTGCCAGTCAGGAACTAAACTGTGATGTTGCAGAATGGAATCTTATTGTCATCAGGTAAAGTTAAAAGTTTTCAGAGATAAAAGGAACAAGAAAATTTTCATGAAAACTAGACTCAGAATGGAATACTAAGGAGAAAATGAGCAAAAACACAAAGACCAAATGAGTTAATTCATTTATTCATCAAAACTTTCTTTAGCATAGCTACTGCTATATGTAGTGGGGAAGTAAGTGAAGTATGAGACATAATTAGGACAGTCCCTAAGTGAACTCACACTTTGCCATTGGGGTAACCTTCAGAATACAAACAGAAAAAATACTGATACAGGTATCCATAAAGAGGTGTCCACAAAAAGAAAAAAATCCTGGGGATTTAGCTCAGCTGCATAAGTGCCTGCTTTGCAATCACGTGGTCGTGAGTTTGATCCCAGTACTGATGTCTTGAGTTTGATCCCAGTACTGATAAAAAAAAAAAAAAACTAAAATCAACAAAAGGGAGTTGTGTTTGTAGGTTTTCAAGAATAATGAAGTTGATGAAGTTAATAGGGAGGGAGGTTTTAATCCTAGGCCAAAAGATAGTAAAATATGAGCATCTAGCGAGCGAATCAAAGTACTTATCTGCTGGAATCTAGAAATAAGAGAAAAACAAAGAGAGATCTTGGCTTGGAAATGCAAGAAAAATGGTAACACAGGCAGTAGGAGATCACATTTATTAGGTGATCTGTACTAGATAACACTTCCTATGAATTAACTAATGTAATCCTTATTTTTCTACATTTTTTATTTTAAAGAGAATAAAACCAAGCAAAATAAAACAGAATAAACCCATTCAAAACAAAACAGTGAAAGTGATATGATTTGAAAACCAGATTATAAGAAATCAACAGAAGCTACCATAATGCCTCTTGTTAGCTTCAAAATAGCTGCCCACATGACCAGATATAATAAAATCAAATAACACAGAATACAACCAATCAAAACAAAACAATGAAAGTGATACAGGACTTCAAAACAAGATTATAGGAATAATTTAATCCTTATGCTGTACCCATGTGGTAGTTGGTAGTATCATCTTCATTTGATAAATGAGGAATTTTGGGCCTATGGAGTTTAATTTACCCAAACTAACATAAGAATTTGAAAGCAGTTTTTGAACCTAGTTTCAGTTATACACACTCATATTCCTGTGTGTGTGTGCATGTGGGAAGGGGGATATTGGGGATTGAACCCAGGGTATTCACACTGAATTATACCCCTGGCCCTTTTTTATATTTTATTTTGAGTCAAGGTCTCACTAAATCACTAAATTGCCCTGGAGCTTGCACTCCTCCTGCCTTAGTCTTCCAGGATGTTGGGATTAGAGATGTGTGACACCTCGCCCAGTTCAGACCCATTCTTGCTATTGATCATCACATTGAACAGCAGAAGGGTTTCTTAACTAAAAGTTAGTAAAGATGAAAGAACTAAAAAAGTTGTTTTGGGGGACTGGGAGTATAGCTCAGTGGAAGAGCGCATGCTTAGCATGCCAGAGGCCCTGGGTTTGAGCCTCAGCACTAAATAAAGAAAAAAAAATGGCTGAGCACAGTGGAGCATGTCTATAATCTCAGATGTGTGTATGGGAGGCAGGAGGGTGGCAAGTTAGAGGTTGGGCAACTGAGAAAGACCTTGTCTAAAATTTAAAAAAAAAAAAAAAAAATTTAGGTAAAGCCCAGAGCCTGGTTTCAATTCCCAGTACTGGCGTAGAAAAAAAAAAGTCACTATGTGAAGTAATTCATGTATACTTTTATAGACTGAAGTAAATTCAAAATATTATCACAGCACTTGCTTGACTAGCATACGGTCCTGAATTCAATTCCCAGTACCAAGAAGTGAAATGAAATGAAATGAAATGAAATAAAATAATGTGTACTCCCAAGACAGTGGTGGGTCTGGGAATGTAGTTCAGTGGTAGAGCACTTGTCTACCATGCTCAAGATTCTGGGTTCAATCCCAAGTACTGCCAAGAACAAAACAAAACTGGTAGGCTTCAAAATTACTGGATCAGGCCGGGCATGGTGGCATACTCCTGTAATCCCTCAGCTGGGATTACAGGAGTATGGGAGGCTGAGGCAGGAGAATTGTTTGCAAGTTCAAGACTAGCCTGGGGTACAAAGTGAGCCCCAAGCTAGCTTGAACTGCATAGCAAGACCTTGTCTCAAAAAGACAAAAAAAGAAGTACTAGATTCTATAAAGGTAAAAGCTGTATGTCTCTGGGCTGTGGCCTTATAAAAAAAAGTCTCTCTCTCTCTCTCTCTCTCTCTCTCTCCTTCATAAGATATACAAAATTACATGAGGAAAATCTTGGCAAACCCCTCCCTTTGCCATATAATAAATGGATGTACTTTATTGCCAATCTCAATACATATACATATTCATTCAGTCTCTTTTTTCCTTTCAGCACTTTAATAACTGGCTTTTGAGTCATTTGGTTCAAAACTTTGCTAATGAGGCAAAACTTGAGTTTCACTGCTTTTTAGCTTTGATGGCGATAAACTGCATCCCTAAATGTAACAAATATAAGTTGTAAAGCAACCTCAGAGAAGCTCTGTTTGACCCAGAGCAAGTCAATCAACATCATAAAAGGCTTTATAGTCAGGACCCTTATCTTTTTTTTTTTTATTTTAAAGAGGGTAAAATTAAACATAACAAAACAAAACAAAACAGATCACAAGAAAAAAATATAAGAGACACAGCAAGACCACTGGAGATCTTCACTGTCTATCATATTGTCTCTTGCTTTCTTCCAAATAGTCATCCATATCTTCACACAAAGTGAATTCACACAAAACAAAATAGCATCAAACTGATCAGAACAGGATAATAAAGGCATTTTAGGTCTTCAAGATCAGACAATAGGGAAGTCAACTGCCATAGGGAAGTCAGCTGCCATAATGTCTCTCATTCTCTTCAAAATAGCTGTCCACACCTTCATGTATGTTGAAATCAAACAAAATAAAACAGACTAATATCACTCTGAACATATAATAACAGTATTGCTAGATTTCATATCATGATGCTACGGAATTAGCACTGGGTACCTTAGTGTCTCTTTTTCTTCAAAGTATCTGTTCATTTCATTGTGTATTAATATAATCAATTCTTACAAACTGTCCAGAAGTTCTACACATGCATGAGTCTCTATATGTACACCTACTCTTTCTGTATTAAAGGGAAAAACAAATCAAAACAAGACAAAACAAATTCCTAGAAAAACACGAAACAAAAAATACTTATAAAGCCACAATACTAGGTGATCTACAGTAGTTACTATGCTGTCTCGTTATTTTCAATGTAATTGTCCATATCATCAGGCACAGTATAATTGAACATAGCAGTACATAGCAATATTAATAAAAACCAAACTTTGGAGACATTATAGGACTTCAAAAGCAGTTAATAATCAAACCAGAATGAGTATCTTAGTGAATCTTGTCGTCTTCAGAGTAGTTGCCTATACTCTCAGACTTGATACTATCAAGCATACCAGATTCTAATAAAATCAGTCGTGACAAAACAGCGATCTAACAAACCAGATTCAAATAAGATCGGTCATAGTAAGACAGTGTAAGTAATAATTTCACAATGCAAATGGTACAGAAATAGGGAAGGTGGGAAGAGCAAGAGGGAGGGCTAGCTTAGTGGCAGAGTGCAAGTCATAAAGGAAGACTGTCTAGTTCAATTTCTAGCTCTGCTACTTATTAGCTATGTGAATTTTGTTCTGTTTGTTTTTGTTTGGCTTGGTTTTGGTTTTTTGAGACAGACTGTATTGTCCAGGTTGGTCTTAAACACACTACGCAGCCCAAGCTGACCTTCAACTCACCATCTTCCCTCATCAGCCTCCTGAATGCTGAGATTACTATCAAAATGCCTGGCCCTCAAATTTCTTGACCTGTATCACAGCTCTCTCACTGATAAAATGAGGATAATTTACACATGGAATTGTTGCAATTTTTTTTTTTTTGAGGTGGGATCTTTCTAATGTTGGCCAGGCTGGTGTTCAGCTCCTGAGTTCAAGCATTCCTGCTGCCTTAGTCTCTTGCATGCTGGGACTATAGGAATACACCACATGGTCAGAGTTTGTTGCAAGAATTTTATGAGCTAATATACAGAGGGTGATTATATGGTGCTAGGTACACCACAAGAGCACTATATAAACATTATTAGATTTTTGAAAAAAGATATCTAAAGGTTCACATCAATGTTTAATCAGAAATCAAGAAAAGTCTTGTGTAGGACTATAATTCTGGGCTGGGGATATAGCTCAGTGGCATAAGTGCCTGCCTGGTAAACACAAGGGCCTGAGTTTGATTCCTGGTACCAAAAATAAATAAATAAAGGATTACACTTCTGTAGCCAAAATTCTGAAGCTTGGATGCCCTTCTGAATTTTAAAATAAATTTTCATATTTTATGAATGCAATACATTGTATTATCTACATTTTAACATTTTATCTACTACATTAACATATAGTATCCTGAGCTGCAGCTCTTAGTCAAAACATATTACTATCTCTGCAATGAAATGTATGAATATTTTCACCAAATAGAATAAATGAAGATTTAAAATAAACTATGTCAGTTCCAATCAGATTTTGCCACCAAACGAATTAAGAAAAAAATTGTTTTGGATTTAGGAATTACAGATAAAGGATTGTGAAGCTGTGTCTGTAGAGAGTGTCACAGTCTTATTGTATTAAGTAATGGAATGATCATTAAGGGAAATAGCAATGGTGATAATTATAATTAAATGAAAAACTGTTCTGAAAACTCAATGAACTTCTTTATCTCTTAAGAAAAAAATGTATAACATGGTTGTCACATGATGACCTTATGTGGCATAAATTGTTCATAATGCTTGGAACATCTCCCCAAATACTCCCATGACTATTCCAGAGAGACTCTCTTCAAGCATCTCTTCTTTGCTGGGCATAGTGATGCATGCCCATGATCTCAGCAGTTGGAAAGCTGAGGCAGGAGGATCACTATGAATTTGAGGCCAACCTGAACTACATAGCAAGACCTTATCTCGAAAGAGAGACAGTTTTCTTTGATCATTGCATTTAAAATATCAGTGTACATACATACACATACATTCACACACAATCATATAGAGACTCTCTTTTCTCTTTTTTTTCTCCTTAGTATTTATCACTACCTGGTATATATATTTGTACATCATCTGTCTTACAAAGACTGGAATAGGAGTGCAGACATTTCATTGTGTTTAATATCTCTAGAACAATGGCTGGTGACAGGTATTTGATAAATATTGTTCAACAAATGATTCAAAAAAACAAAGCTGATTGACAAACAGCAAAGGATTCCAAGAACTAATCCTAATATAGCAGGTCATTATCTACTTTCCAGAAGGAAGTTCAAGACAAAAAAATGCATGTATCATTAAATATCACCTGTACCAAGTTCATGTAATATGTCTATTAATAAGATTCTAATACAGTAATTTAAAAGCATTTCTTCATCCTATGTACACTTAATATACTATCTTTAAAGTAAAATCATTGTTTATATTTCATAATTAATTATATTTGAGTAAGCAAACAAGAAAAAGTATACTCAAAGATAAAATAATTATCACAGCATATAAGGTATTTTAAAAAGAACTTATTTAGTAGTTTTCACTGGAGTACTGTCTTGGTTTTCCCCTTTTAAACTTCCCCTTTTAAACACTAAAGAAAGAAATTCTATTGATCTTCAATATGCTACTGCATTAGGTTGCAAATGTAGCCTCTATTAGCTTCAGTGGAATCTATTGGTCTATATGCATATATGTATTTAGTTTTGACCCAGGCAGTAAAATGACACTGCACTGATAATGTAAAGTAAGCTAGCAAAGAGTTTTGGGGTTACTGCAAAATATGCAATAACATTTGATAGTGCTTTACAGCTCAGATAAATTTACTATTTGGCTAGGTCAAGCTTTCCTCTCCATCTCTGACCTCATCCACATGTTATGATACATGAATTACTATTTTTTTCCCCTTGCAGTAGTAGAAATTGAACCCAGAACCTCACATATGCTAAGCAAATGCTCTATTACTGAGCTCCATCCCTGTTTTTTTTTTTTTTTTTTTAATTTAATTTTGAGATAGTGTCTTACTAAGTCACTAAACTGGCTAGGTTGGCCTTGAACTTATGATCCTCTTGCCTCAGCCTCCTGAGTACCTAGGATTAGAGGCATGTGCCACCATGCCCAGTGTTTTTTAATCACTTTTAAAGGGAAGAGGAAAAAAAGGTAAAAATAACAACAAGACACATACGAACTCAGTAAGCCTCACGCTTCTGACCCTTGTCTTCCAGTCCCAAAACTGTGAATAAAACCACATAAATGCCTGAGGAACCACTTCGCACCCTAAACACGTGCAAACTTTGTTCAACAGAACATTTTGCTGCCAAAATGGTGTTGGCAGAGGTTTGGAGCAAAGGCCCCCAGGCTGCATGATTTGCTGGCACCAGAAAGCTTAAAAATCTTAACACTGCTGAGTTTGAGAACTACTGATTTGCTTGAGACTCCTCCTCCCAGTTTGACTTGGAAAAGATGGGTGCTGTCTTCAAGAAAGACTTTATTAACAATTTATTCTGTACCCAGAAATAACTTGATTTCCAATTTCTGATAGTCATACCTCTATACTCCTTGGGGGTTGTGTTTCCATAGTAAATCTAAAGCAGTCTATTTTAAAATAAATGTAAACTCGGTGTTGGGGGGTTATTTGGATAAAGAGCACAGGGAAGACTACTCTAACCACAGAAAATCAATTATCACAAAGTTGTACTTAGAAAATACTTGATTCAAACCCCTACATGTTACAACTTACCATACTCAAAAAATGAGGGAGAAATTAAGATATAGAATTGTCTTTTTTTTCTTTTTATATTTCAAATAAAATGGATTTGGGAAAAAGAAAGAATAGAATTTAAAATGCTATTTTATAGCTGGTTCAGCTTGTCTTCTCTTTTGTCTAAGTCTGTCATCATTCAATGCTGTTGAATCTTAAAATGGCACCTGAATTTTAAAATTGTAGTCTTTGAGTTGGCAACTATACAACTAGCAACTTTTTTTAAAGAGAGAGAGACAGAAGGGGTCCTGAGTGGATTGCCCACAACTAGCAACTTTAAATTTATAAATGCTTGATAAATATGCGATACTTAGAAACTGCTTTTCTTTTGGAAGGTTGTACTGTGTTGTTTTTCAATAAAAAAACAGACTTGCACCTTACATAGCTAATTTTCAAAATTCTAATTTTTTCCCTCAGTAGATCCATGTACTTACTGTCTCTGACAGCCTTTCTGATTTTGTCTTTCATAATCCTAAGTGTCCTAATTTTCAGCTCTGATTTCATATTTTCACCAGCTTCTAATCTCTACAATAGTTGCAGAAGACTATACTGAAGTTTTAAAGGTAGCATTCATATACCAGTGCTGCCACCTAAAGATGAGGTGAATAAAGAAGCAATTCAAAGGAAATAACCCATCATTTAAAAACATCTCAAAAATGTTCACATCTCTATCTAGGGATTAATGAGTATTTTGTTGTTAAGTATGGAAGCTGAATTGTTTAACAATGACTTACTGCTGAGCTATCGTTTTCTATGGTACAATATTTCAAACTCAAACCTTTCCGAGTTCTCTGATTTTTCTGTCAGGCTAAAAGTCATTGCTTTATGGCTAATAAAGGGGAAATTTAAAAAATACCTCAAAGAAAGCAATTGAAAGATTTCTGGTTTAATGGCAAAAACAAGTTATAAACAGAACTAGGTTTTCTTCTTCAGCGAAAACAGACGTCTTGAAATTCTGGACAAGTGTCTTACAGTTAGTTAACTCCGTAAAATGATATTAATCACATTTTACTCCTACCTGCCTCCAGGTTTCACTTGACTTCTATTGTTTAACAAAAGAGTATTTGTGGTGTTTTGCAAAGTAACTTTAACATAGTCACAGCTGGGGCAGTGACTCGGCTTCCATAAATAACAGATTGAGTTTGGGGATCTATTTAAATAATTACAAAGGTGAAGGTAGTTCTCTATTTTGTGGGAAACAGTTACTGGCTCATCTATGTCTGGTGTATGCAAGGTAGTGTTGACGGATTGAGATGTGACAACACACAACGCAAGCGTTAGGGTGCACCAAAAATCTTAATAAGTTTGGTTAAGATTTCAAATAAATGGTCTTAAAGAATATTTTACAGTTCCACATTTCACTCTTGTGTAACAATTTATTAAAATTAACTCGTACCTTTTACTTTTTCTCTTAGCCCAAGGACGCATCAATAGTATTTATCAGAGTTTTGGCCTTAGTCACAGTCCCTCAAAGGGCCCCGGCTTCACCTACAGTGCGTGGGAGGCTGGGCAGCAACCCTACACACTTCCTGTCGAGGATTCCTGGGGCTGGAGCCTGGACATGGTCTAGCCTCTTTCTTTATACTAATTCTGTCCTTCCAGTCCCTCTCTGCGGGTGTCTGAAGGCCAAGGTGAGACCCTCCTCGGAGATGAAAGGCCCTATTGCCTCTAGAGAATGGGGAGGGGGCGTGACGAGGTGGCGGCGGCGGCCGCAACGACGCTGAGGGCCGTAAGTTGTAGGTGGCGCAGGCCCCTCAGGCTTCTATCCCTGCCAGAGCTTGGCCTCGGCCTTCTGAGGCCCAGCGAGGGATAAGTAGTCCTTGGGGCGCTCTGAGCGGTGGGTGGAGGATGTGTGGCCGAATAGCTCCAGACAGCCCCTTCCTCGGACGCGCCACAAGGCCTGGGCCGCGAGATGTTGACGCGCCAGCGACAGAGAGGGCGCGCTCACGCGCGCGAGGGGGGCGGAGGGAGCGCGCTCTGCGCCCGACGCGGCGGCAGCAACAGAAACGGAGAGCCTGGAGAGCGGAGGGCGCGAGCCGGAGGGGGGGGCGGGAATGCTGAGCGCGCGCTGACGTCGCCTGGAGTCACGCACGGAGCGCCGGGTTACGCGCCGACGTCTGGCTGCCACGACTTGCCGTCTGCGGCAGCGGCGGCGGCGGCGGAGAGCGGATCCCGCAGGGGCAGGAGGAGGAGGAGGGAAAGCCAAGGGGGCTGTGAGTGAGCGGGAGAAGTAGGGTGTGAGCCGGGTCAGCCCGCTGGAGGGAGAACGAGCGAGAGCCGAGCCAGCCATCCGAGCCGCCGCCTCCTCCTCCTCCCCTCGGCGTCCCGCCCCCGCCTGCCCGCCCGCCCTCCTCCCTTCTCAGCCCGCAGGGCCGGAGTGAGACGCAGCTCGGCTCGCGCCACTGTCCAGGACAGGTGTGCGCGCGCGCGCCCTCCTCCCCTCCTCCCTTCCTCGTGCCCGCCTTGCGCGCGCCCTCCCTCCCGCCAGCCTGCGCCCTCCCTCACCTGCGGCAGGACAGCGCCCGCCCGGGTAAGCCCCTCGCGACCTTCCCTGCTGCCGCTGCCACAGCTCGAGGTGCCGCCCACCCCGTCCCTTCTAATTGCTCTCTCAGTCCGGGAATAATCATTGTACCATTGCAGACAAGTCCGCATCCTCCCTCTCGGGGACCCAGGCAGTGCAGCAACTCGCTCCCCCGCCCCCCGCGCGCCTCGCAGCGACGAACGAATGAACCCACTCCCACCTCTGAAAAATAACAAAATAACACAACCTTCCCTTAAAAAAAAAAAAAAAAAAACACCTACCTCTGCAGGCACGAGACCACTAGTAATGCTGGTTTCTTAGCAATCCCTGAACCCCATTTCCCCAGACTACCTTTTCCCTAGGGCCTGGGACAGTGTGCTAGATGTGGCCAACACTCCCTGCAAGGCAACGCTGGAAGGGAGAAGCATGGTTCCATAATTTAGACTCCACTACCAACCCCTCCACTCCTCTGCTCAACCCCCCCATTGATACACACACCCAGGATGTTTTGGGGGGGGAGCAAAACCAAGAAAACCAATAGGTGCTGACATTGCAAGTGAAGCCAGGCCCAAGGATGGGTGGTCCGAAGAAGGCGTTTTTACAGCCCCATAGAGCTGGGACAGCTCACCGGCCTCCTCTGCCTTTGTTGGGGGCAAAGGGGAAGGATGTGACGGTCTCCTCTTTTAACGACAGTGGGCCCCAGAGGCAAGCTGTGGTGTTTGTAGGGGTAGGGACCCCACAAATGCGTTTAGCATAATCCTGAACTTTGGTAGAGAGCGGCCCGGAAAGACCGACTGGGTAACTTTGGTTCGTAGCTGTCGACCCCTGAATAAATGCCGTTTTTCTTCATTTCCGTTGTTTCTGCGGGACTCCTTTGAGAGTTCTACTTGGTTCTGATTTGGGCCCCTTAAGGTTTCTGTGGGCCAGGTGCCTTTAGCCAGCTTTTCGCAGTGGTGTCTATTGCTTGTGTCCCGTGTCCTTGGAAAGGAGGTCCCAGTGCTTTACAAATAGGCTGGATTTGGTTTGACATCTTTTGGTAGACTGTGAGAGGGGAAAGGGAATTTGGAGATTATTTCAATACCCGCTTCTACCCTTTTCCAACTGACGTTTACGAATTGCGGCTTTGGATACTGGAGTGTTTACAGAGTGGGGAGTTGCTGATTTCATTCCTTTGAGTACAGTACTAGTAAAACCATTTTAAGTATCAGCTGGAAGAAAAAGCTTTAACATTTGAATCCGTTCTGTTTGGGCCTTTTGGGTACATAAAATGTCGGGTTCTCAGAAATAATAAAAGTATCAAATTTAGAACGTATGCTAAATTTACTTAATTCTTATGCAAATATTTAAAATGAAAACATTTGGGAAATGCGAAGATTCTATCACATAATTTTTCTCTTCATATTTTAAATGTTTAATTTATATTTTTATTCGTAAAGATTAATACAGCATTGCAAAAGGCATAATTTTCAAGAAAGTTGGGATGTAGAAAGAGGATATGTTTTTTTAAAAATGATCTGTGAAATGCTGGAACTATAACATGATGCTGTTAAATGTTAAGATTTTTGAGAGTTTTCTTAATTTTCCTGGTAGAAGAAATGGGTAATCTATCAACTTTGAACATTCGAAGTACAATATTCCAGTTAGTTTTAGTGACTGCAATATTGAATATAACTGTAGTTTCAAGTAGAACTTGCAAACAAGTTCTAATGTTCTTTCATTTTGAAAATATGTGCTTTGGTAAAATATGAATACATTGTTTCTCTTAGGAACTCTATAAATCAAAAGGGTTTACTAATCAAAGGTAGATATCCTCTCTCAAGTTTATTTTATAAATATGTGTTGATAATGTGCTTTTAAAAACAAAAGTTGAGTTAGATTATTTTAGAATCACCGGTAGTTCAGGCTGAGGAAAATTGAGTCTTTTTCCTTTTTGTTCTGCCTGTTTCTTTGCACAAAATTGCACAAAGTGTAAGAATTTGTTGAACACCTAATGAGATTAAAATAAAATAGCCTTTATGCTCTTCAAAATGTGTGCATAGTGTTCAGAGTTCAAGAAATGTAGAGATGTTTCAGGTTTTTAAAATGTAAATATATTTTAAGAGGAAAGGGAATGTTTTTTTTCATTAACATGGTTAATTTGATACATAATATATTTCGTTTCCCTTTTACCTTTCCTGCATTGTAATGAAATTGTAGATTTAGTTTTCCAATTAGTTGTTTAAAATAACAGATTCAAACAACTGAAAGCTATTCAGGTTTTTCATTCAGTAAGTTAGTATCTGTTTAGGTAATCACAAATGGCTAGAAACTTTTCAAATTTACAGATTTTCTAATGGATCTTCAATGTTACAATGTAGATATAACTTTGAAATTTTTGTAACTTTCTAAGCTTTTTGTTTTATGATTTTTCTACAAGTTAATATTCATTTCTCCGAGGCTGCCTTTTAAGGCTACTGTACGCAACAACCCAAGGAAAGTCGACTTTCACCTCCAAATCTAAGAAAAAGCCTACATTTACGGGCTTATTCTGAAATTAACCCTCTTGTTCCTGTAGTGAAAATATGCTATCCAGTTTATCATTAAATTGTCTTGGAAAAGGCATTAGTCTTCTTAATGTGTGCATAAAGTAGAAGAGAAGCTGGCAATAAGGGCAGAAATTTTATACATATACAATGAATAGTATAAAATAAGTACATAATAGAAATGTAGAGAGATAACAGGTCTCAATCATTTGCTGATTTTTACTTAAAATTCCCGGTTTAAGTGTGCAAATGATATTTAATTTGTGTTGTCTAGAAGTTCATCAGTTGCTTCTGCGCTGGGGAACTAACAAGTCAATCAATTCCTAGTGACAGTTGCCTTTTCTCAGAAAATCAGGGTACTCTCAAACTCAAAGCGCTGCAGAACCCCTGTATGTAAACATTTGGGAAAGGGGATAAGAAATTAAACTACAAAAGTTAGGCCAGTAAGGCGGGCAGTTTTGAACCCTCCAGCTTCTTTCTGTCCCTGGTATGGTGAATATCTGCACGGAATAGTGGCAGGGACCAACAGGCAGGACCCCTCGTTGAAATAACACTGGCCTTGCTGCTTTTTCATCCCCAGAGGCAGGGGTTTGGTGTATCACAAAGTAAACCATTGAAGAAAGGCAGCAACCTTTCTAGATCAAACCTCATCAGATGTTAGTCTCAATTTAGGAGTGGGAGCCTAACACTCCACCTTATTCCTAGAGACCCTGCATTTTCCTTGCAGGATCGGTCGGGGTCTATCCAGGGTCCTGATCGCTCGGAGCCAGTGCTTCTTCACACACGTACTTTTGTGTGAAGAAAGGTGTCCTGTGTATCCTTCCCAACAGACATGGGAATAAGAGAGGGAGTGTGCAAAATTCAAAACTGATGGGCTGAGTAGGTGGTACTAGAGGTTGCCCCCAAATTAAGGGGAAGTTCTTTTTGAGGCCCAAACCCTGGGTTTTTCTCTGAGTGAGCCTGCCCTTTAAATCCATTTCAGACTACTAGACATACAGGGGCTAGTTCTGGGGCTGGTTCACAGACAACCCCAATTTGCTGGTTGGTAACCAAGGTTCTTTAGTGAATAGTAGCTTTAGCTTAAAACCGAAATAGCTAATGCTGAGTAGAATAAGGCCCTTGCTACAAGAAAAAAAAAAAAGCCGTAAATACCTTACAAGTAAATTTGCCCAAGAAGTGAGAGGATATTTTAGGAGCTTCAAGGGCTCAGGTATTAACAAGGTTTATACCCTAGACTCTTGGTTTCTTGATCACCGTGCCACTCCCTCCTTTTGGGCAACTTAATCATTTTTTCTGAAGCAAAGAGAAGGGGAGACAAATCTTTTGGGGAAAAGGGAGAGATGCTCAATGGGAGTGGAATCTACAAATGGATTAGGCACAGTTTCAGAAGGAAGTCATCAATCCATGCATCAGAAAGCCAGAGGTCAACGTGCATAATCCTCTCAGACCCTTGCAGAAGATGATGGGAGGAAATAGGGAGATAGGCCTTAGCCTTCCTACAGCTGCGAGAGCGGCACACTTGCAAGGGGCAATGTAAGCAACTATTACCTATCTGGAAGTTGTAAAATAGGTCCTAGACTATGCATCAGGTCTAGGAAAAAAGAAATCAATGATTTCTGATCCTCCTCTTTACTTCTGAACTCCGTTCTGTTACCAGAGAGGATCCCCTTTAGCTGTCACCTTCCAGACACTCATTGACTAATTAATGGTTGGTAGCCTAGCTGTCTGCATAAAAGTCAGCGACCATTTAACTGTTTTACTTGATGGGGGGCTCCTCAACACGTCTCTAGGAGGAAGAGTAAAAGGGGCAAGCCAGCGAACCTGCTTTAATGAATCCCGTAAGGAACTGCGTTTCCCAGGAAATTCCTGACATTTTTAGCTCATGAATTTCCGAAAGCCTTCATGGTTTTCTCCACCATTCTAGGTCCTTCCAGAAAGGGAAGAATAGTGGGTTAGGGTCTAAATGTTCAGCAGGGTCTGGTTCATCTGCAGAGCTGGCCGGCAACCCCGGCTGGGCTCTGCCTTGAGCAGGGTGCTCCCCTTGCCCAAATCTCAGAAGGAGGAGGGGGAGGCAGACTGGCAGCCGTGATCCCCAGGGGGCTGGTTGCAGGTTTTTGGGTGAGTGTGGGGTTTCTTTTAGATCGCTGTTTGGCAGTAAGGGCAGAGCCTATGAGAATAGGCACTGCGGGCACCCGGGCCCTGGTGCGGCTACTCCTCCACTCAGCTCCCCCCGCCGGTGAGTGCGCCCGCCCGCTCGACTGTGCTGTGCGGGGCTGCGGTTGGGGGAGGGGGGAGCGGGATCATCTGAGGCCAGAGCCGCTGCCGTGCGCGGGGAGGGGGAGCGG
Organism: Dolichotis patagonum; assembly: GCA_004027295.1. Classification (NCBI taxonomy): domain Eukaryota; kingdom Metazoa; phylum Chordata; class Mammalia; order Rodentia; family Caviidae; genus Dolichotis; species Dolichotis patagonum. Next base: position 14,925 of record PVJX010004561.1, read on the forward strand.
CGGGAGAGAAGGGAGGGAAAGGGGAGGGACAGGCTAGGTGTCTGTTGCTCCGCACCACTGCTGCCGGGCCCGTCCTCATCCCTAGCAGCCCTCTGCAGCTAAGGGTTACCACCACCACCACCGCACCACCTCCCTTTCCTCGCCTGCCTCTGCGGCCAGGGGGCCCGGGTTCTGCGGTAGGAGACAACCAGGCTGGGTGACGGGCAGGCCTGTCTGGGTTTGGCTGAGGCCCGCATGGGGGTGGTGGCAGTGACTCGGTGTCCCCTCTCTGCGGCTGGCACTGCTGCGCTGCGCAGGCCCCTCCCCCTACATCCTCTCTTTGGGGGTCACCGGAAAGCAGAGCTCAGTCCTCCTTGTGCTTAGTATGGCAAATCCCTTCTCACCCTAGTCCCCCAACTCCCCGGGGCCAAGGCTTCTTAGGGTCTGACCAGCAGCGATAGCCACAGCCGTGCTGGTGGTGGCACAGCGTCGGCAGCCGAGCTGCGACGCGGCTCGTCCTGCTCCCTCCCCACCCCCAGCCAGGGGTGTAGGGTGAGGGCAGGCGGGTGGGCGCCGCCTGGCGGGCGGGCTGGAGAGTGTACTAGGGGCTGGTATGGGGAGGGGGCTCAGATCACGTGCTGGCGGGCGGGTGGGCGCGTACAGTAGGGCGCTCTGCTACTGTACTGGGGAGTCAGTGCCCTGTTACCGGGTCTCGTCTGTCTCGTCTCTCCCGCAGATCTCGCGAGAGTGGCTGACTGGCTGTGGGGGTTGCGGCGGCAGCAGGCGGAGCCGGGGAGGGAAAGCAGCGGCGGCTGAGGCGACTGAGGCGGCGGGCGGAGCGGCAGGCGGCGGCGGCGCGGCGGCGGCGGAGCGCAGCATCATGGCGGACAGAGACAGCGGCAGCGAGCAGGGCGGTGCGGCGCTGGGCTCGGGCGGCTCCCTGGGGCACCCAGGCTCGGGCTCGGGCTCCGGCGGGGGCGGTGGTGGCGGCGGGGGCGGCGGCGGCACTGGCGGCGGTGGCGGCGGGGCCCCGGGGGGGCTGCAGCACGAGACGCAGGAGCTGGCCTCCAAACGGGTGGACATCCAGAACAAGCGTTTCTACCTGGACGTGAAGCAGAACGCCAAGGGCCGCTTCCTGAAGATTGCTGAGGTGGGCGCGGGCGGCAACAAGAGCCGCCTCACTCTCTCCATGTCAGTGGCCGTGGAGTTCCGCGACTACCTGGGCGACTTCATAGAGCACTACGCGCAGCTGGGCCCCAGCCAGCCGCCCGACCTGGCCCAGGCGCAGGACGAGCCGCGCCGGGCACTTAAGAGCGAGTTCCTGGTGCGTGAGAACCGCAAGTACTACATGGATCTCAAGGAAAACCAGCGCGGCCGCTTCCTGCGCATCCGCCAGACGGTCAACCGGGGGCCGGGCCTGGGTTCCACGCAGGGCCAGACCATTGCGCTGCCCGCGCAGGGGCTCATCGAGTTCCGCGACGCTCTGGCCAAGCTCATCGACGACTATGGAGTGGAGGAGGAGCCGGCCGAGCTGCCCGAGGGCACCTCCTTGACTGTGGACAACAAGCGCTTCTTCTTCGATGTGGGCTCCAACAAGTACGGCGTGTTTATGCGAGTGAGTGAGGTGAAGCCCACCTACCGCAACTCCATCACCGTGCCCTACAAGGTGTGGGCCAAGTTCGGACACACCTTCTGCAAGTACTCGGAGGAGATGAAGAAGATTCAAGAGAAGCAGAGGGAGAAGCGGGCTGCCTGTGAGCAGCTGCACCAGCAGCAGCAGCAACAGCAGGAGGAGACTGCTGCTGCCACTCTGCTACTGCAGGGTGAGGAAGAAGGGGAAGAAGATTGATCAAACTGAATGAAAACACACTCACACACACACACATACACACGCACACACACACAGCCAGACACAGAAATATACTGTAAAGAAAGAATAAAAAGTTAAAAAAAAAACTTTAACTCCAAGGGCGCACCACCCACAGAACCTCCACCAACTGACAGTTTCTCTTCGTGACTTGCCACCCAGCGCTGGATGTTGTCCACTTTATCCACCATATGAAACAGTAAGCAGCTGCTAAAAACAAAAAACAAAAAAATACAAAAAGTAATAACATTATATGAACTGTTTCCTACTTGATTAAAATATAAAGAACTGAGTGTTTATTTCCCTAATTAACCAAGAACTTTTGTACACGTTTAAGCTATTATTAAAAGTGTTTGCAAATGGTCAAGATTATAATATTGCTGAATTATATAAAGTCCTTTTCATGTTGAGCTAACATTTGACTTTAGCACAAAAAAAGAGATATTTTAGAACACGTAAAATAATATTTTTAGTTTTTCTCATTTTGTTACCAAATTTCAAACCTTACATGGAGGCTATTATAGTATATTTGACACCCTATATACCTGTGATTAGAGATGTGTATATATATATGAGGGCTAGGCATGCTGTGTGTCTGAGCTTTGTCTAAATGTTATGCAGAAGTTTGTAGAGTTAAAGGTACGTAGGTTTAATTCATGCAAGGTAAACAATAAGTGCTCTCTTTTATACAATATACATTGCATCTGGACCTTAAAAAGTGGTCAGTGAAACTTCTGTGAACATGGAGAAATTATTAAAAAAGGCATTTAAATGAAATTTGCTAAGTTGTGATTTTTATGGTTGGAACCAAAGTCATTCAAATAGAAAAAAGAAAAGGAGAAAGAAAGAAAAAGGAAGTCTCCCATAATATTTTTCTGCATCTGTTTGCTTTGAGTAGGCATTTTGTTGTGTATATGAGATGTACTTGTTCATAATATATTTTTTTTATTATATGTAGAAAGATTTTAAAAACTTAACTAACGTGCAGCAATTTCCAGTGAACCTGTACTTGGACATCAGGTAGTGAGTCTATTTGTGGTCACTAGCACTGTCTCCTAAACTTGTAAGAGGTCTAAAGCTATCTTTTTTTTTTTTTTTTTTGCCAGTGCTATTAACTTATGTAGACCTGTTAAAAAGCAGAGCAACCCAATTATAGTTATCCTACTGAGCCATGGATTCTAAGTTTTGTTATAAAAGTGAGAGCCAAGTTGGTGTATGTAAAGGATTTCCATGTAGCTGTGGTGCTAGTTATTACTGGCTACATTATATGCTAAGTGTATTTGTGTTCCCCAAATGTACAAGCCTTCTATCAAAAAGTATGTTCTATAACTCATATATTCAAAGCATAGGGTATGAAAATGCAAAGCTTAGGAGAGCACTTTACCAAGCTGGTGTCCTCCGTACTGAAATTGTTTGTAACAGATAGTCTTTTACAGATTTTCATTTTAAGATGTTTGTGTGCTTTTAATTGAAAACTAACTTCTTGCTGCTGTATAGTAAAATATTAATATATTTTTATCATTAAACTGCTGCATGACTATCATCTTTGAGTGAAGAGAAAATGTTATAAAAAAGATGCCTTAAACCGTACATTTTGTTTGGAATTCTGTAGAAAGTATTTTGGTAAAAAAAAAAAAAAAAAAAGAAAAGGATCTTGGATCTTGTCTGACAGAGAGCTCTGGGGATAGAATTGTTTCTTGGCAAATCCAGCCATATAGATCTAACTGCTGTATGTAAAAGACTCCACCTGTAGGAGCGGGAAGGTTTGCGGTGCTTCTCTTATTGTAAAGCATTGGCCTAGGAAGGTGAAACAGTTGTCTTTTTGAAGGATTTTTTTTCTGCTGGTTCTTTGGATTTTGATTTGATACTTTTAAGCTCCCTGGTTGAGTGTGTTGTCTTTGTTTTTGAGATCTACTGTATGTGTTGATTAACAAGCTATTTTCATTGTACTGTGCATTTTCCCATTAAATTGTTTGCTTTTAATATTCATACAATGTTAAATATGAGGTGACCGTACAGTAGTTAGGAATTTCTTTACTTACGAAATCACTGGAAATGATTAAATTGCTTTTCCCCTTCCCCAAGGTGCATTTTTCTTATTTCCATATAGTAAAGTTGAGCTTTTACAGTGCGTAATGTGACATTTGGAATGCTTATCAACTGCATGTAAACATTAATAATCTGCACTTTTTTGTCTTAAGGTTTGTTGAGCTGTTTTGTTCACTGTACTTTAACTGTGATATGGAAAAGATTGCATTCTCTGTGCTGTTACTAATTAGGAAAGAGAATTGCTTTGATTTTGTCTCTTGTTTACTCTAACTTTTAAAGTAAAGCCTTGTACTACAGGTTGTTGGAGTACTCCTAGATCAGTGTTTCATAGTAGCCAGCAATAAGTAGTGCAAGTCAACAAAAACACAGCAAACTTAGGCAAAGTGTCCTTTCTTTGAGATGTGAGTTCTTTCATGAGGTTTTCTTTAGGGTCAGAGTTACCTAAAGTGAAGCCTTTCTTAACTTACAGACTTCAGATTCTGCTTGGAATCCTACCGGATCAAGAAGCACATATATTGTGCAACTATCTTTACACTATAACAGTTGAACACAATCTTACTAGGATTTTGAAACCATTGTCTGATTTATGGTCAGTGGATTTAAAAAGAAATCCATATGCAGATCTTTTAAGACTTAAGAAGTGATCATAGAAAAGAGTAAATGACTGTAAAGATGCTTTTTTTTTTTTTAAGCATTTCACTTTACCTCCTCGAACACCTTCCCACCTTTCCTTTCTCTGCTTTCCTCTTTCATCTTTCCCCTCTCTTCCCCTTCCCAGGTGCTCAGTACTTTACCAAGGTTCTATATCTCAGTGTTTTATGTTAGAATTTTTCCTTGTTTTTATTTTACTAGTTAGTAAACCCCATTTGTACTGGGAAAAAGTGGTATATTTGACCATATGTGTTATTCATCAAAGACAGTATGATCAAATGTGCCAAAAACAAGCAAACAAAACTTAATTCCTGAAGAGTATGCCTTATTTTTATTGATCTATTCTGTCTTATAATTAAGGTCCAAGAGCTTGGTTAAACTATGTTATTGCCTAAGTAAAAGAAAACTTGAAATGCATTTCAATATTGACATTCTTTAAAATGAGAGACATTGTCAAGTAATTTAATCCAGAGATCAGCCACCAGATTTGAAATGTGTGTGTGTGTGTGTGTGTGTGTGTGTGTGTGGTATTGTTCATTGTAGGATATTTTTTGTTTTTTCATTTTAAATCACCAAATCTTTTTTTAAGCTACTTTTTATTTGTACCTCCTATTTATCATGCTGATGTTAGAAGAAGCAGTCATCCAGCCACAGAGGGAGCTAAAGTTAACTAACCAGAACTGTAGAAATCATTATACTTGCCTTTGACAACAAAGGAAGTTCGTAAGAAAAGCCATATCGGCTTTTCCTCTACTAAATACAGATTGGAGATAGATGCATGTTTGCCAAATGGAAAAACAGAATGCTATAGTCAGGAAAGACAAACTGTTTTCCAGCTTCTCAAAAGCCATGGAAAGTAGAAACCAAAATCAACAGGGATATTTAAAAACCCTTAAGTCTCACTTTCTAGTTGTCCTGTGCAGGTGTTGAAATTTGACTCAAAATGGAAAGTATATCAATATGTTTTTTAGGCCTTCATATCCATAGATGGATAACTATTCCAGTTTGGTTTTTCAGGTAATGAAGAAAGCTGCTAATATTTTTAAACCCTGCCCAAGAAGACAGATAATTTCATTTGGGAGCAAATACTTATTGCCTTGAAAAATAGCACTGTAATAGCCTATGATAATTAGTCTTAGAATAACCTTTATCCCTTTCAAACTATGCAAATTATTAAATACGTGTAAATTAGAGTTCAATTAAAGATAGTTGATTATATTGCAATCAGATGGCATTCACAAACTTAACTGGAGCATATACAAATAAAATCTATTAGTTTGAGTTTTTTATGCTGACAGAAATATAATTTAGCTACCTATTCTAAAAATGGTGAATATTAATATTGTATAATAAGACTTGGAAGACTGCCTCCTTTTTGAAGAGAGAGATTAAGGATTTTTATAATTGTTTTTCATCAAATTTTAATATTTTTGTCAAATTTTTAGGTATTTAATTTGTAAAACAGTTTGCTTTGTACTGGCATACAGAAAATAGGGAATTGATTTTAAACTTTTTGAAGCCAAGTGATCAAGTACATTTGTAATAAAAGTCAATGGATCTATATCAGTTGTATTCACTGTTTTCATTTCTTATTAACATAGGGATGCTATACTTTTTCTGCAGAAAAATGGAACTAAATTTGGGTGGAAGGGAGGGGAAAAGATGAATCTGTTGATAGAATCTGGGTGGGTTGGATGGCCTAAGCACTTTATATATCATTTATAAGTCAGTTAAAAATTAATACTGTATATTTTTAAAAGATGCCATGTCAACTATTTTCTTCCTGGTTTCTTATGGAACTTGATGTTTGGAGAGATTATCTCATTCATTTTTGTTTCTGTGCTTTAACATTTTGTGTTTTGGCCCTTGTGAAACTTTCCAAACTAACACATTTGTCTTTGATGGCATTTTAGTTTATATACCAGAGATGGTGACCCCACCATGAGCATTATTTTTATCTCCCACACATGGCTGACCCTCTCTCCTCCAGTAGTCCAACTCATTTTTTGCATGTTGTATTACACACATATTTCCAGATAATTTTAGAATGGGGCTGTTCGAATTGTTGCTGTGGCAGCTTTCATAGTTTCACAACTTCTTTTAAACGTGAATGTACGTATAAGATTTTCTTCCCCATAAAATGAGATAGTAAGTCTGTTGACTTTCTTTTTCAAAGTCTTTTGAATATCAGAGTGAGATCTTGCTTTCTATGTAAACGAATCCTAAAAACAAAGGCATCTTTAGCAACTTAAATTTGAAATGGTGATGATGCTAATGTTTATACTTGATTATCACTAACTTGAAATGTCATCATAATTTGGAGGTATATATACTTTGTCATGAGTGGAATAAATAGAGAATTTTTTTGGAATTAAGTAAATTCACCAAAGTTGTTTGTGCAAAACTGTCTATTAAATTTTATCAATTTAAATCATATATTTTCTTCATTGTCTATTAATCAGATTTAGGCTACTTGTAATGAAAAACTATAAAGTGATCGTTGCTATTAAAATTACTGTTTTCACTCAGTAATATTAATTACTATAGAATTGTCTTTGCAGACTGTGCGATGTACTTTTAAGAAAAGCTGATTTTAATGTTCATGAAATTATTTGATACTAAAGCAAAACCCAAATTTGAGACCTAGGTCATTTGGCTTTTTTTTTAAATGAAAATTTCATTGGTATAGGCTAAGTGAAGATGATCTAGACTAGCATTAGTCTGAGTCAGATAGAATTTCAAGATGCAAGAACAGCCAGATGAAATGTGGAAAATGTAATAGGTTTCAAGCTAAGACTTTGCCATCTTTTTCTGCCAAACTCATTACCAGATTTTGATGTTAAATAATATAGGCAGGTTTTTTTTCCTTTAGGAAAGCTGAGTATGGCAAAGGTCACTTGTTAAAAGCATTTTTTAAACAAGAATTTCATACCTACACATTCATTTTTATTTTATGTTCATATTACATTTGGTATTTATTGTTTCCTTTCTGTTCTTGACATCCTTTGCTTTTGTGGTACATTGTCTTCTTGATAGGTAGAAACATGGTGGTGATTGTATATGTAAAATAAAGTTGTTTCTTATGGATCAGAAATATTTTATTAATTTTGGAATTACAAGATTTTTGTGCTTTCATAAATACTTTGTTTTGATTATTACTAGTGATGTACTTTAAATTTTTGTAACTCTTAATGAAAAATTTAGTTGTCTTTATTTAGGATCTACTTTAATAATCAGTAGGCTTCCAGGTTTAAGGACCAACACCTTCTATTCTAGATTTGTGAAAAATGTGGAAATATTCTTGTTAGTATATATTTTGATCTAAGATGTGTTAGCCAGATGGCTTCTAGGAAGATGTAAGAAAAGATGTTTGTTGTGAAGTAGCAGTTAAAGTTATGGCACAGGTTGCTTCTAGTCACCTTTACTAGCTCAAACATTGATGAGGTTAAGATTTATTAAACTTATATTGAAGTTGGGTCAAACTCCCATTTAGCTGGAGTGAATTGGCAATCTCCAGTGCAATTAGTTGTGTTGGCAGCTTTAAGGTACCATTTATCTTATACGTCTGACATCTTGTTTCTCCTAGCCATTTTCTTTGTTTCTTTTTCTTCTTTATTCTTCTTGCCATAGGCCTGCCAAGCTCTCCATAGGCACTCAAGCTTACCCACTTCAGAAAGAAGTAAAGAAATTGCTGACTCCTGCCTTAGAACATAGCTAACTGGTGATCCAGAGAGATTTCTGTATTATGAGGTAATTGGGCAGTTTTGTTTTTTGTTTTTTTTCTGTTTTCCCCTTGAGATTTAAATCCACAATTTGAATAGCATCTAAATTAGTGTTAAGAAATTTTGAAGAAAGTGAGAAGTATGTGTCTTTTACTTGAGTTTCTGGGAACTGAGATATTGGTTTGGAAGTTTGAAAGCAGGAAGGGGAAAGCTGTTTAAAATGTTTGAGAATGGAGGTATGAGAAATACATAAGAGAATGGTTTGGTTGTAAATTGGGAGGAATTTTTATTGGTTTAGGAAAAGATGCTAAGGTGAAGTCTGTCTGAGAGTTGTTTTTTAAGAAGAATGAAGTTGATCTTTACTAAAGAAGTTTCAGTAATGCCAGAGAAAATGGGTCCCTTGTTGATGGAGAGAAAACTGTTGGTTAGTAATTAGTGATGATGATGATGATGATGATGATGATGATGATGATGGTGGTGGTGGTGGTGGTGGTGATGGTGATGATGATGCTGCTGCTGCAGCTGCATTATACAAATCTGTTTATATGTATAAGATGTTTGCTTTTCTGGGACAAATTCAACTAGCATAATTGGAATGGCAGCTTTTCTAGTAATGGCAAGTTGGTGCTAGACTTACTATTTTGAAAAAAAGAAGATACGAAAGTTCCAAACTTTTTCACAGTTACCATTTTTAAACTATCAGTAATATTTACCTTTACAGAGTATATTTTCATGGGCTCATCACAATGTGGTTTACCTTTAGGTCTGTATCCAAAGAGCCTTCCTTTTACATAAACTCTAGCCTTTGTCCCACATTAATTTCTTAGAAGAACCAGGTAAAAGCACTAAGTTGCAATTTTAGGTATCTTGTCTGTTTCTTTTACATTTATAATCTTGGCAACCATTTAATATTGTGGACTTTCTGATGTTTCATAATAATATATTTCTGAAATTAGATGACATACTCCCTCAACTTGTATTTCTGTTTGTCTTTCTACTTTTTCTCTTACTTTAAAATTGTAGACTTTACAAGAGATTTTTGATGTCAGATGTTAATTATATAATTTAGCATATCTTGGTAGTTCTTTTGTTCTTTTGTAGAGTGAGGTGACCATTTCATATTCTGTCCCCATAATTCCAGGGGTGTTTTAAATTATTTAAGAGAAAGAATTACTATAATTTTTAAAATTACATAATTAAGATATATTTGGATTAACTCTTTGTTGGCAAATTTAATATGAATTATTCCCTTTGACAAGTACTTTTAAGTTCCATTTTAATCAGCTCTCTGTATAGTCATGATAAAAATCTCTTTAAATATAGCCAATAAAAGAGATTCTGATTTTGTACTTGGAAGGTAATTTTTCCTTTTTACACATTTCAACTTCATTAACGGTAGGAGGATTATTTTTATATTACTTATTTTATAGAGTTGACACAGTATAATTTTCACATTTTATTGTGTGTTATATTTTAAATTACAGTAACATACTATAACTTGTTTAAGTCAGTGCAAAGCCTTCTTAAGTAGTCCCTCCTTTAGGAATTGGCTTAAAAAGAAGTGAATTCCGAAACCTATGTCAAGAACCAGTGATTTAAAAAACTGTGAGACAAGTCTTTGAAAGACTTCCTTGAGTCTAGTCAGTGGAAATAAATGATAGCCCAATTCCATGCTGCATATTGTTAGGGTTTATAAAGTTGTCAGTATGTAAAAGTGCATAAGTAGGAAAGATTATGTAAAGTTGCCTATAAAATTTCTATTTTTCATTGTTTGCACTATTTATCTTTGCACTTGATTTTTGGAAAGTTAAGACTAGTCACTTTCACTTTGGTTTCTAGTCTTTTCTAATTTCTTGCAGAATTGTTTTCAATATCCCTCCCAAAGCAAAATGTATATGCAATTAAATATACTTTTTAAAGCCAAGAAAATATTTAATCTTAGCTATGTAATACAGAAATTTGTTTTGATAAATATTTTAATAAGGCCCTTGATTTGCCAATAAAATCCTTTGTACATGTGAGCTTTATTAAACGTTTTAAATAAAGTAAAAGCTTAGGATAGACTTATCTTTGAGAGCTAACTTACAGCCTCAGATAACCTGGTTTTGGAGTATTGGTCTGTTTCTACTTTAGTTAATGAGATCTGAGACTTACTGGGTACATGTTTAAAAAACTGTAAGTGAAGTAGGTGGCAAGTAGCATCTGCCTGTTTAATATAGTTTTCCATGATGTTCATATTGTTTCCTCATGGTCTATATGATATAATTGGTATTGAAATAATTGATTAAATGACTATTGCTTTTTGGAATTCAGGATTGACTCATTTTTGAGCGAGGGGGTACAGCAAGGGATAAGAGACTTTAGTTTAACCAAAGGCAGTCTTACAACCTTAAAGATGTTCTCTGAAAGAAAACAACAAAAAATGTACCTGTAAGCATATTTTTTGTCTTAGATTGTGTAACACAGTATTTATAATTGCAAAAAAGAAAATATTTGACAGTTTTGTCAATTTAACAGAGAAATGTGTTTTGGGGTTAAATTGTTTTTTGTAAGTTATTTCATTTAATATTCCTTTTCCCATCAGTTTTACATACGTAAAACCAACAAGTGACAGGCCTCTTTCAGTTCTGACCTATTTTCAGAATGCCCAAATGTGTTTCTGGGAAGAAGGAGGGTGGTTTAATTCTTGACATGCTCCTTTCAGCATGCTTTGCTAATCATTCTGGATCGTATATTTGAAAATTCTGTTGGAAATTTGATGGTATATTTAAAATAAGAATGACCTCTATGTCATAGTATGAATGTTTTGTGGCCAGATTCTGTTGTGGAACTCAGAGCTTTGTTTTTAATTTGACTAGAAAATTTAACTTCTGTTGTCTAGATTTCGGGGTATCTAGTGGAATTGTAGTTGTCTAACTATGAACCAATTTGGAGGAATAAAGGTTAACATGTGGATTTGACTCTACATAATCCTATACAAATCATAAATTAAAGGCTCACATCATTAGAATTACCTAATTTTTGTGTTGTCAGGTCTTTAATATGGATGATATATTCAGTATTATATCTATGAATTTCCTTTAGGAAAAGAGAGAAATTGAGTCTCCAAACTTTTTCTTGGAGACTAAATTTACCACATATGGAAAATGAAAAAAATTTAGAAAGTGGCTTTATTTTTAGATGGAGTTTAATCAGCTTAATTAATTCTTTTTTCTAGTTTGAAGTACTTATTTCCCAACTGTGAATAAAGGGAGAGATCAACATTTGCCTCTCTCAACTCTTTTTGGAGGCTGTTTTTCATTTTCTGCCCCCAATTTCCAATCATGGTATAAAATGAATTACGGGTATCCCTCTAAGTCCCTGTAATCCTTTTTGGGAATCACAGATACCTTTGATAATCTGACAAAGTGATGGACCCTCTCCCAGGAAAAAAAAATGCACATACTCAGATAATTTTGCATACAACCTCAGGGGCATCACACATCTTCTGAAACCTAAGTTAAGGATCTATGCTCCAAGTAAATTCTGTAGAGAAAATTCCAATGCAATTATTTGATACAATTAGGAACTACTGACTTAAAACATTTTGTATTGCAATTATTAGATGGTGGCCCCTACTAGCAAAATGTGACATTGCAGCCAGCTTTGTTAGACATTGTAACATCCAGACAAAAAGGAAAAAGAAGCAAAGTTCTGAGAGCTACTTAAAAGGAGTCAGGGCATCTCTAGATGTGGGAACCATTTTTGGTTCAAGGCAGGGGTCGGGGTGCCTGACAACTTCTAGCAGGGTAGAGTTTGATAAATCACAATGCTCAGGATGCCAAGGGGTTAGCCATTATCTTAACCCCTTCCTCACCAAAAGATTTTAGTTTTGTCTATTGGGAAACAAAATGTCACTAGGAAAAAAAGATTTGCCTTACAACTGCTGGAACACATCAGTATGATGATGTATGTATGGGACACTAGTATTATTTTTGAGAAGGTGCATAAAACCAAAGTAAATTATTCTCTATATAGAACATTATTTACTAGAAATATTTGTTTGGGTAAATTAGCTTTTGTCAATTTTTACCAGTAACTTGATTTTATTTGAAACTGGGAATCCAGTTTATAAATAGGATAGTTGATATATCCGTTCTTTCCCCCATGTAAAGGATAGTTTCAAGATTTATGCATACTTTTTACTTTCTTGATGCCATGGGATAGGGTGTGGGGTGGGGGGGGATCTTTGAGTCAAAAACTGATGAAATGTCAAATTTAGTCAAATTTAAAAATCAAGAAGCAGCACTTTAAGTCTAACTCTACACCATTTTAGTGCATGTGTTAGTTTTAATAATGATTTTTGGTGCATGCCTTTGGGCTTATTCAAAAGTGTACAATAGGAAAGTATATTTCCTTTCTTAGAAAGGAGATGTTTTTCTACTTTGCAACATGTGATTACAAAATCTTCCTCTGTGGGAAGATTAACCATGTATTGAACTACTGAGAAGTATATATTTTTAGATATACAGAAGGAATCTACATGGAGCAGCATTCAGACCTATATAGAAGTCATAGCATTCTGTATAGGACCAAAAAGGAAGTAACATTAAACACTTAAACAGACCTTGTTGGGTAGAAATACCTTAGATCTTGCATTGACTTCCCAAAAGAATACGCCACAGAAGTTTGTTGAAACTTTTGTTGTTTGAATTTTCTCTGTCAGTGTATTTAACCCAAATATAACAACTTTGGGTTAGCACATACATAAGAATCAAAAACAAAACTAAATAGATCAGTCTGGTTTGTCAATCCAGCTTGACTGAAATAAATACACTAATCACTTGCAACATGAAAAACTGTCCAACTCCTCTAAGGTTTTGACAAAATAACCTTGGCTGACGTGGGAAGACTCCCACTTTGATTTTTGACCTGACAGTGAAGATTCATGCTTGACATGATTTCAAACCTGACAGTGTCTGTTTAGGGAGCCATGGTACAGTTTGCTAATTCAATCCCAGATACCTGTTGATTACCTGTGAGATCTAGAGTCCAAAGTAGCCAGCAGCCATATCCCTGAGTGCTCTGCCCATCAGATAAAGTAAGCAGGGTTGGGACAGGTCACAGCTTGGATGATTGACCTCAGGTGCTGTAGACAGCCCCAGATTCAAGAATTGTATATGCATTCTTGGGAGTCGTCACTGAACTAATGTCCCACACTGTGTTACTTAACATAGATGCTGTCTCTTCGTGGAGGCCCAGAGCACGAATACGAATTGCTTGTGGTACTCAGAGAGGGGGTGCTAACTCTGATGCCCTGGCCAAATTCCAGTTTAGGGATGTGGGTCTTCTTGTCATTCTAATTGGAAATGTGCATCACTTCCCATTTTTCCTGTTGATCTCAATGCAAACTACACTAGTCTGTTTCTTTGCCCTGGTCCCAAAGTCTCTAAGATACTGGTGTGTATTATATGGGCCAAATTCATGCCTTATCCCAATGCACAAGAGTTGAGTAAGTGAGCTTGGTGTCAGGATGCACTGTGATTAGAGAATGTACTCTTGTGATGCTAAGGGGATGAAATTGGCTCTTTTTTAGCATAATTTAGGGAGTGTGCACTGGCCGGAGGCTTCCAGCCATGAGGTATGAGCTGAAACCAATTTTCCCTCTTTTCTTATAGAATGATGAGGAAATCTGTTGGGTTTTCAGCAATCAGGGAAGGCCGGAGTTCTGCAGCTTTAATCTGGGTAACTGAGGCTGGTTTGAGCAAGACTTTGGTTAATTAATTAGGTTCTCAGATGCCACAGACTCCGTGAGAAGTCACCATTATTTTCAATGGTTGTGATAGAATTTCCCCCTAGTAGCCATTATTTTAAGATTATATTGCAGAGTTGCTTTATTTTGAGCTTTTCGTGTATACACAATCCCAAACTGGAAGAAATTTTTAAAAAGGAATCCTGCTGTGAAAGGTATATATTACTCTAGATTTTTCTTACTGTAAATATTGTAAGATTGTAATACTGTCAATATTTTATTAACCAACAAATGTTAATCTATGTGAATTCAAACTTATTTTAAATGTGCTTCTTATTTACTGTGTGTGGTCCCTGTTGCTGACAGTATTAAGTTATATTCTGATGTAAGATTAACTTTATTAAAGAATGTAAACATTAATGTTTCCTTATGGGAAAACAAATAAAGTATAAAGAAGACAATTCTTTTCATTGAAATATACTGTGTATTTACACTTGCTAGACCCAGCACCACTTAAGAATTTAGTACACTGTTCAGAATTTTAGTTAACACAGCTGACATGATTGTGCTCTATTTGAAAGTCTAAGAGTAGGTATTGTTGGAATATAAACAGTTTGTATTTGTCTGCTGTGAATCATCATCTTGAAATTTCTAATGAAGTTTATAAAATTTTTATAGTAAAACATTTTAATGACAATTTAAAAATTTATCTTCTCTAAAGAATGGTCAAAACAATATCCTTTCAGAAATAGAATTGTTCTTTAATATCTTTCCAAAATGACTTTGGTTAAATGGACCAGATGCACATTCGTTAAAATTTAGGATGAAGTTGTTGATATTCTTTGAGTTTACAAGTTAATCCTCATTGGAGATGTGCCAATATATAGTAGAATATCATTAATTTGCACTGTTTGGGGACCCCATTCAAGAATGTTGAATTTTGCCAATTAAAAAGTAAGCAAATGCAATTTAAAAAGTAAATTTGAGCATTCTGTATTAAATATGTGCAGTTATTATCACATGAAGAAGCGCAGTGTGTTGGGCTGTAATATAACCATATTTGCTGTCATGTTCTCCCATCTCAGTGCTGGGAACTCACCATGTGGAAACCAAGCAAACGTGTTGTGCATCAGCCGGCTTGAGTTTGTTCAATATCAAAGCTGAAACTAGCGAGGTCTGCTGTACTGCTTATTGAAGTATTGTGATTCTTTTAGGCATTGATTCTTACAAAATATATACTGTAACAGTATACTTTGTACAGACTTAAATTTTATTTGAAAAAATGAAATAAAGTAGGCAAAAAATAAAGATGTTTATTTTTCATGTGACTATAAACAGATCAGTCTTTTGTTTCAGTGCTTTTTTTGGGGAGGGGTTGGGTAGCTCTTTCACTTTTATTTTTAATAAAAACTTTTTAGGACTGGGCAGCAGGTATACCACTACTTGCCCATTATAATCATTAATTTGTTTTGGCACTAAATTGTTCTCTTAAGTGGAAGCAAAGCTTTTATTTTACTAAAACAGATTTGTTTATTTTTCAGAGTTTTTATGTGAATAACTCCCTGTTCAGCTTCTTGAGACTGTTTTCTGATAGTGCAAGAGTTAATGAAGCCATCACATCAGAGAAGGAAAAAATTTTCCTATAGATCTCGTGTGGAAGATTTTCTGTTTCCTGTCATTTTAAATTTGAAGTTGATTTAGGGTAGTAAAAAAGGTTATAGATGAGTCCATCACAAAAGATAGAATCCTGTATAGAAAATGGAAGTTGTGCTTTAGAATAAGATCCCTTGGACCTGGGATTAAAGCTCAGTGGCAGAGCACTTGCCTAGCATGCTTCAAGTCCTAGATTCAGTCCCCAGCAACAAAACAAAACAAGCTCTTAAAAATAATGATAAGATGATGATCTTTCAGGATTTTTTTTTTTTTTTTTTTTTGGTTTCTTGAAACAAAGTCTCACTATGTAGTTCAGACTGGTGTTGAACTCACTATGTAGCCCAGGCCAGCCTCAAACTCACGGCAGTTCTCCTGCCTCAGCCTTCCAAATGCTGGAATTACAGGTGTGTACCATCACTCCCAGCTGAATTTAATGTTTTATTTGTAGCTTGCTCCACTTTATCATTTCTGATGCTTTTACTTTCAGGCTGAATATAAGGAAGGCTAGGAACAAGTAGATCTCCAAGGTTCTTGGCAAAAATCATATCATAGCATATCTTCCAATGTTATTTAAATATACATGACAATCATCATATTCTAAAAACTGAAGCATAGTTCATAGTATTAGAGTTTCAGACTTCCTTATGTGAATCCCAAGAGAATTTGTTATTGTAATTACTGTTTTGTTGGTTTTCTTGCTAAAATAGCCCGTTTGTAAAGAACAGTGGAATTGGAATAATTTCCAGACCTGACAACTAACAAGTCATAAAAACAGTGAAGAAATTTTACTACCAAAATTAAAGCCAAACTCGGGATGCTGGTACATGCCTTTCACCCCTGCACAAGGCCCTGGGTTTAATCTCCATTATTTAAAAAAAAAAACCTTAGGGTATCACAGTTTTGGAGAGATAGGTAGAATGCCTAAGAAACTAAGTTTTCCATAAGTTCTGTAGTGCTTCTGATTTTAGGATCACAAAAAGACAGATGAGTACTTCCTGAAAAGAGACAAGATTCTGCCCTCTCCTTAAAGTGGAATAATATAAATCTATGGGTCCCAATCTGGAAGGAATGTTCAGAACATGACTTTGTGGTGAAAACTAGCCAAGATTTGCTTCCAGTAAATATATGAGAGTAAAAAGCCAAGGACCTGGCCCATTTTGTAATTGTCCTTAATATTTTAAAGACACCAAAAGGACCATGGTAAATAATATGTCCAGCAGTTAGTTTGAGAGCAAGAGACCTTGAGTGCAGTCCTGCTATAGAGACACAAGGGAAACATCCCAGACACAGGATCAGTATGAACTATAAGGCAAGGCTAGTAAGACCATTAGGCCCCTCAAGAAAGGATCCCAGCATAACACACTCAAGAACTTTTGTCAGTTTTCTTTAGCACTTCCTTTTCTAAAGATATAATTGGCAATCTCTTCCTACTCCCACCTCCAATGGATATAAACCTTCATTTGACCATGTGGTATGTAATGTATTTCAGCTCTTTTGCATGGTTTTTAGAAATCTCTTTGTTGCTAGTTCCAGTAACAGTTGCTTTCTAAGAAAATAGGACTTTTTTATTCGAGGTACTGGGTTTTGGAAGAATTTCTGCTCATTTGGGATCAGAGGAAAGGGATCCCTCCTTTTCAGTCTCAAACTGCTAGCACTCCTCCAGGCCAGCACATATTTCCACCACTGTCACTTCACATTGTTACACTACACTTCTGGAATTTAAGTAGGAGGAGCCATATTTTTTTTCTGGAAATGGGAATTCCACCTTAATCTTGTAAATCTCCAGTTTTCCTACCAACGTTGATTTTTCACTCTGATTTGTTTAAATCAGACCATTATACATTTAGATTGGCAGTGAAGGAATGTTACAAAACAGATTCATTGAATATTGCAATGTTTAACAGAATAGGATATCCCTAACTTGTACCCAGCAGGGTGATTCAGTTAATCCCGTATCTTTGGCATCCTGTCTTTCCCGTCCTGCTGGACTTATACCACAGAATTCAGTGAGCCTCCCATGGAGATTGGCAGTGGCGCCAACCTAACTCTACTTTCTGTCTTCAGCAGTGGCACTAAGGATCCCACCATCCTAAATTTTTCTGAACTCACCATTTTTTTTTTAACATCAAGGGCTTAAAATACTCAAGACCCAAAGCTGTGCATTTTACCTAGATTATTTCATTCTTACTGCAACCCTAGAAGATAAGCACTATTATTGCTCCATTTTGCAAATGAGAACAGTAGGGTACAGGAAAACATGCCCGGTGCTCTACAATCAGAATTTAAAGTTCAGGTAGGCTGATATCAAAGCACATCCATGGTCTCAGTTAGCCTTGCAGTACTGGCTGCCCTATGAGATTCTGCCTCCACATTCCCAAATATGTAATGTCTCCTTTGACATCACCTTGTCTCATGGTTTATAGTCTAGTCTGTTTGGTTTGGGTTGGGTTTGAGACAGGGTCTTGTTATGTAGTTCAGCCAGGCCTTATACTAGGTTACCCAGACTGGCCTTGAACTCACAGCAATCCTTCTGCCTTAGTTTCTAGAGTTCTGGAATTAGAGGCATGCACTACCACACCCAGGCCCTCACGGCATATTTAGCTGGACAGTATCAACCAATGTTCCCTATATAAAGGAGAGTTCCTCTGCATAGCTCAAAACCACATTTCCTGTTCTGGAAGTTGATTCATAAACGAATCCACATTTTCATTTCTTCCTTCCTTTCATAGGGGAATGACTTACTCAGAGCAGGTCTGAAGGAAACTATTAAATGACCCTCTTTCTCTACTGCTCTTGCTTAAAGTAAGCATGTCCCTGAGTACTATTACTGCCAATGACCTGAACAAAGGGTTCTGAATGAGGGTCTTGAACATTGTCTCATTGAATTGTCAACTTCCTTCTCCTATTTCCCAGATACTAGCCCCTTGCAAATACTTTTTCTTCCTTACAGCAGACCATCTATCTAATCCCATGTGGCTTCAGATATAAGCTTAACAGACCTCTACCCGAAGTTCCAAGTTAAGAACTCCTAGCGTAGAAACTTGGCTTGTCTGTGCTTCTCTGGCTTCTACCTGTTTTTAGCACCACTACAAGAATGGTGTTCACATACTCTGTCCTTCATCCAGGTACTGTCAGGTTTCACTGAGGGTATGCATTTCGTACCAGACAGGACCAGGGATAAGGGCTTATTGCTCCCTGTGGGTACTGCAACTATATGATAAAAAAAAATCCAAATGTTCTTGCATGGGCCACCAGGCCAGAAGTCTGCCTCCACATAGAAAGGTGACTTCTTTTGGAGTTGGGAGCTCTTCTCTGAAGCAGACTGCTTTAGCAGAACTACTAAAACCTGTTAAGCTGCCTATGACAGTGCCAGTCAGGGGAGTAGACTGCAGCTAGAGATTTGTCAGTAACAACTTTTGGGGTCTCCCAAGAGCTCATAGAATAGGACCCAGCCTTTGATTCCCTGGCTAAAAGCATCTCCTTTTACTTCATGAAGTGTTTTCACCTGAGCAGCCAGTGAGTAAGACGAAGCTTGGGGGTTGATACTCAACTTTTCCTCCACAGTCATTCTTGGACCTTGACTTGAACTGTCATGCAGAGCAACCTTATTGGGAAAAATCCCACCTCCAAAACTGGGGCCTCCTAAGAAGGAAACTGACTGGTGAGCTTTGTCCAGCCTATGACTCTCTCACTCTGACTGACAGAACTGCTTCCTCATGCTGAGAGGCAACCCAGTGAAAAAAGGCCTATTTACACTCTTGACTTCCTCTGAAGTCAGTTTTATCTGAAGCTTAATTCCTTCACAAAACCCATTTTTTCCTGTCTTAGTTTTGTGTGTTGCAGTAAAGGGTACCACATTTTCAGATTGCCCAAACCAAAAGCAAAGAGCTCATTCCAGACACTTAATTTCCTTCAAAAACACCTGGCCACAACTCTTCCTCTATACTACTGTCATTCTAGGCCAGTGGTTCTCAAACTTCAGCCTGTATCAAAATTTACTGAAGGATTTGTTGAAATACCTACTACTGCATGATCTGGGAGTATAGCAGCTCAGGGGGTTCAGTTCTTGCCTAGCTTATGTGAGACACTTGAATTCCATCTGCAGTACCACCAAAAAACAAACAAAAAAGTCTTGTTGGGCCTCCTGGTCCTATCCCCAGTTTCTAATTCACAAGGTCTAGGGTGTAGAATTTTCATTTCTAATAAATTCTTGGGTGATACCAATTCTGCTGCTCCAGGAACCATACCTTGAGGTCTACTGCTTTAGGCTATCATATCCAGTGTCTATATGTCCTACTTTGCCTGGGATCATCATGGGTATGTCTGTTGTTCTGCTTAATTTTTGTAGCACTCCTGTGTACTTGCACAAGTATTCTAGTTTGGATGACATTATATGGTTGCCCATTTTCTTACCTAAAGTCTTCGCAGTGGTCGTCTCACTGCTGTTTTGTCTTCTGCAATCCATTCTCCATACAGCAACCAGAATAATCTTTTTAAAAATGCTAATTGGAACCAGTCATTATGGCACATATCTGTAATCCCAGTTAGTTGGGCAGCTAAAGCAGGAGGGTCACAAGTTTGAGACCAGTCTGCACAATTTAGTGGGACTCTGTCTCAAAATTTAAAAAAAAATTTTAAGGGTTAGGGATATATCTTAAAGGTAGTGCATCTGCCTAGTATGTGCAAGGCCCTATGTTCAATCTTCAAGGAGAGTTGGGGAGTTAATTAGATGGTGTCACTTCCCTGCTTCCCAGTCACTTAGGATAGAAATCTAATTCTCTCCAATAGTTACAAGACCACTAGATCTAGCCCTTCCTAATTCTCCAGCTTTCTCCTTCCTTTCACTCCCTTGTTAATTTCTTTCATGCCATATGGTTGCTTTTCTGTTTCTTAAATGTGCGAAGCCATTGCTACCCAAGGGTCCTTGGTTTTGTTCTTCTCTCTTCCTAGAATGTACTTCCCCCAAATCCTCATATGGCTGCCATTTTTTACAATCAAGCCTCGGCTCTCATGTACCTTCTCTGAAGAGGTTTCCCTTGATACTTTAAACTGCTATAGTCCCCTCTAATCCCCCTCCCTCCCTTCTCTGTCCAGTTTTATTCCTTAGTGTCCATATCTGCCCAAATTATCTGGCTGGTTTTTTACTATTGGTGGTCTAATGCTGTGGGTAGGATTTACCATGGTCTCTCCAGCGCCCAG
The DNA here is from genome assembly GCA_004027295.1 of Dolichotis patagonum. Lineage (NCBI taxonomy): Eukaryota > Metazoa > Chordata > Mammalia > Rodentia > Caviidae > Dolichotis > Dolichotis patagonum. Next base: position 35,776 of record PVJX010004561.1, read on the forward strand.
TCAAGTCTGGGATACAGCAGACAATAAAAAATCTAATGACAAAATGACTGGACTCTAGTGATCCGGGCCACTTCTAGGGTTCAGCTCTGCCTCTGGAACTGACTTCTCTTTGAATGAAGGTTCTCTTCTGTATTATCTTTCCTCTGGCCTACAAGTGACATATAACAGAGACCCTGAATATGAATCAATTATCAGTGGCAACTTTTTAAACTTCCTGTACCTTTTACCTCTTTATAGATCTCAACATCTCTCTTGAGCTCTTTCATTTCCATATGAGGTTCTGAGGCAAGGACAAGTAGCTTTGGACTCATATGATAAGTTAATACTCACCAAGCCTCCAAATGTCCCCAAAAGAACCATTGGTTCATACCAAGTATATGGTAGCCCCTTGATCACTGAGTACATGATAGATAGCATTCTAGACCTTTCTTTTGGTAAGCTGGCTACTTATCTCCCTGGAATACAGTTGAGTAAACTTAGAACACTAGCGATTTAAATAGAAACATTCCCTATTTCCAGATGCTACGAGTAAGAAGTGCCTGGCGAAGCCTGTCTTCCTCAGAGTAGTACCAGCATCACTGGTGACACTGACAAATTCTAGCTCCTCTAATAATCCCTGTTCCTCACCCCACTCCTCATATCTTTAAAATGGGAATGATGACAACTCCCACCAACAGTTTTCCAGGGATGAAGTAGAAGAGTCTTCCTCCTGGTTCTAAACCTAAAGTAGAAATAAGGTTTTTGGGCTCAGTTGAGTTTGAATCATCCTAGGCTCCTGAGTAAAATTGGAGCTGTAGTGTATGAACTAAAAAATCAAAGTCATTTAGGAGGTAGAATGCAAAGATTCCCCAAAGTGGGTCCCTTTTAAGAACTACACTACTATCCAGGGGTAGTGGTGCACACCTGTAATCTCAAGGCTTAGGAGGCTGAGGCAGGGGAAGTGTCATGAGTTTGAGGGCAGTTTTGGCTATGTAGTGAGTTCAAGGGCAGCTGGAACTACACAGTGAGACCTTGTCTCAAAAAGCCAAAAACAAAAAATAAACAAAACAAAGCCCAGGCTACTACTCAGTGGGCAGGGGATGAGATAGAGACATCACTGTGGAACGTTTTCAAGACCTTTGTCTAAGTCTTGATCTTTGGGAAAGGAGCAATGAAAGTGGAAGTTAAAAGAATTAGGTTTGAATCAGGCACTGTGGTGCATGCCTATTATCTCAGCTACTCAGGAGGCTGAGACAGGAGGATCACAAGTTCAAGGCTAATCTGGACAATAAGAATCTGTATAAAAAAATAAATAAAAAGTTTAGGTTTGCAATCAGACATCAGTGCAAATCCAAACTCTACTACTCACAACTGTACTTAATCTCCAGTCTTAATTTTCTAATCTGTAAACAGAATAACCGGAGTGCTTACTTCATTTGATTGTTGAGGAAATTAAGTGAAATAACTTATGTCTAGAGATTATTGCACAGTGCTTGGTTGCCACACGATGATGTTTAATAAATACTGCTATCATCATTTACCTTACTGTTATTTTATTGATTAAAAGGGAGACATGTAGAAGTTGAGTAGTTAATAAAGGCTTAGTCTCCAGCAGCTTCTGCCTTCCAGGTAGAGGAACAATGCAAAAAGATGAAGTCTCTCTCTACAATGATCAGCTAATCTTTATCTGAGCCCTTCTCACTACAGCTTTGAGCCTATCCTCATGCTTTTCTCCTGCTATCCCAAAGAAAACCTAGTCTGGTAGTGGTGAACCTATTGGCACATGTGCTGCAGTGGGCATTTGTATCATTGGAAGCTCTAAAAGGTTCACCATCGCTGTTTTGACTCTGTCTTCACTCATCTGCTTGTTACTGAATCAGATTTACTTTTGGCTTGTCACTTATTGTCTGGGTCTGAGGAATCTGAGGTTTTCTGGTGGTAGAGGAGCATGTGAAAAATAAAATATAGTCTTAGTCTAGGACAGTGAGGGCGAACCTTTTAGATTTTTCAGTGGTATAAACAGCCCACTGCAGCACACATGCTGTAGGTTCACCACCACTGGTGTAGGAGCTCTGCTTCTTTCTGGCTACAGGCAAATCTCTGCCATCCACCAAGGCATAAAATGACTAGAGGCCAATGCTAAATATTAATTCACCTGTTGGACCTCTAAGATAGCAGTCAGTCAGCCGCAGGAAATAACTCTGAATTAAAAAAAAAAAAAAGTGATTTACCATTGGCAAGAATGCTTAAGCTGAGACTTACGGAAGTTTGTAAAACTCCTGAAATTTTATGCAAGACCATACCTGCATGGACATTGTACATTTTTTGAGAAGAGAATCCATAGTTTTCATCAGAACTTTCAAGAGAAACCATAGTCTACATAAATGTGTTAAGAATCTCTGGCCCTCATCTGAACGTAGAACTCTTCTCCATGGAGTCTCTGTGAGACTATATCCAGCCTGGCTGATTGTCAGTGCTACTAGTGAAACATGCCCGGAAGCAGGACTGCTTGAGCATCAAGGGAGTTGGGTTACTCTCCTCTTTGGTCCTGTGTTAGCTGACTGGAGCTTCCCATATCTACTTGGGAAATTGGAGATTTTCAGATCCCTACCCACCCACTCTTTCCCCTGAAATTGGGTTGCAATATTAGAAGGTACTCTAAACTGCCATATTCATGACAAACGAGTGGGCTGCTCTGGTGTCATCTCAAGGGTGGGTGACTTTGCTAGGTGTGTGTTGATATACTAATGGTGGCGAGCAGAGGTCTCTTCATATTGCCCTTCCCTGAACGCTTGGTACATAGGTGGCACTCAGCCACTGTTTGGATATTGATATAAAGGAGTCGATGGCTTTCTGTCTGCAGATACTGAATCTAAGCTCTTCCATCCATCTTTTTAATTTCCTAGGGACCAGTGGTTTCTCCGTACCCCTGTGGCATCCTTTCATGTGGGGTCATATGCCTTGCTTTTATGCCCAACTGCTTGCTCTTCACCCTCAAAATCCTGAAACAGTTCTGAAAGCCAAATGGGGCCCTGAGGGATTGTCTGATGCTTCTTGGAATATGATTCCATCTTTGAGGCTATTCTCTAATTTCGGCCAGTGTTGGTACCCTCTCCTGCTTTCTTAGTGCTTCATTCTTTGTCATATCCTCTTCTTCCTGTTAGGAAATAGCACCTACCTCTCTTGCTGAGAATTTTCCTCTCCTCTCAAATTCTAGATCCACATGCTCAACTGAGTTTATCAATTGGTATCAAATGCTACAGGATTTCCTAACACTTGAATATGCCTGTCACCCTACCTGAATCAGGCGACCACCCGCTGAGCTGACTCGGCTCACAAGTGGGAAGTATATCTTGGGAGTAGCTGAGCACAGTGGTTCCTACATTCCCTGATCCCCACCGGGTGAGGTGGCTGATGACAGCCCCACATAACAAAGTTTCTCTTTGCTTTGGGAGCCTCGTGTCAGAGTGTTCCTTAGACATAAAGCAGAGTGAAGACTCTGAGACATAGGCTTCTACTCTTTCATCCTTTCGTTTTGTTTTGTTTTTTGAGATAGGGTCTTGCTTTGTAATTCAGGGTGGGCTTGAACTCACTATGTAGCCCATACTGGCCTCAACCTCATGGTGATCCTTCTGTCTCAGCCTCCCAAGTGGTGGGCCACTCCCAAGTGTGTGCCACCACACCTACCTCCTCCTCCATTTTACTATGCCTTTTCCTCTCCCACACCCTGGCGCACTTAACCCATTTATTTTGAACTGGATTTTGATAACTATGACTTAAGTTGACTCTTGATTTTAGGACTCTAGGGTTGCTGGACAATGGGGAATAGCTGCTGTCTGGTGGTATTTGTCTCCTCCTGCGCCCTAATTTCTGACAGGAAATTGCAAAGAAGCAGACAGGGATCCTTATCTCATAGTCTGCTCCCAGGCAGGATGAGCCACCCTCCACCTAGGTTGACTGCTTTGTTTTTGTTTTTGTTTTTGTTTTTGTTTTTGTTTTTGTTTTTGTTTTACCTCACATAATGGTGCCTTAGATTGTAAAAGGTTTTTTTTATTTTGAGGTCAAAATATATTAGTTTTCTCCTTTATGTTTTATATTTTATGACTTTACAAAAGACTTACATATCAACTAATAATAAACATTCTCCTCTATTTTCTTGTGCATCAATTATATTTTTATGTTAGTTCTTCAGTTCAACTGGAGTTTTTCATAAGTGGTGTGAATTAGAAATCTACCTCCCCTCACTTAGGATCACATGCTGCCTAGCATTGTTTATTCTATATATCATCTTCTTTTACAATATCCTGAAATACTACTCTCCTTGTATTCAAAAGTCCCATAAATTCCTGTGGGTGTTTTTTTGAGTCTCTTTTCTGTGAACTTTTTATTCTTATAATAATACTATACCATTTAATGTAGCTTTTGTGTATAATTTGATGCAAGGTATTTTTCTCCTTTGCCTCTGAATCATTTTGCTATTCTCACATATTTTTTTCATTCCAGATGTACTTTCTAATTATCTTGTAAGGTTCTTCTTCCTCCTTTTCCTCTTTCCATCCTCCTCTTCTTTTTTGAAACAGTCTCATTAGGATGTAGCCCAAGCTAACTTTGAACTCATGATCCTCCTGCCTCAGCCTCCAAGGCACTTGGATTACAGATGTATGCCCTTATGCCCCGCTCTCATTTAACAAGTTCTATTAGGGTTTTGATTGGGGTTTTATTGATTATAACTGATTAAGTTGGGGAGTTTATCTTTACCACATTGAGTCTTCTCATTCAGAAACATCTCAGCTTCTCATTCAGAAACACAGTATCTCTTAAAGCCCCCAGGGGGGACATTCTCTTGTCTCCTGACTCCTGGAGTCTCTCAGCTTCCCTGACAGGCTGCCCTGAGCTACCACATGTTTGTATTTCTGTGTTCTATTATTCTAGTTTACTCATTCCCTCATTCCACCCAGAGATGGATCAAACAGTTGAGCATTTGGTTTTGCTCAGGAGTTCTGCGCTTTGTGTTTTCAAAATCCGAAAGAACTCCTAAAGGGAGTGTCTCATCTCTTTTCTTCCCTGATTTCACATCCCATTCTCAGAATGTCCCTTCTTATCTTGCTCCTAAAAGAATTTCAATATTTCTAATCTGGAGTAGGTCAGCCTAGTGTTTACTTTAGACTTCCCTGAGAATCTGGTTGAGCTGAAATGCAACCCCTACTTCAGACCTTCTCTTTCTTCACATTGTTCCATCATTCCTGAGCATTGCCCAAGTGAGATGGTATCTCAGAAGAAGAGAAAAGCTCACAGGGTACTTGGGAGAATAGCACTATTGTTGGTGATCCTAGGCCAATTACCACCCTAAAAGCGTGTGCTTATGATCCCAGATTTTCCAGCAGTACTGGCCTATGACACTTCTCACCAGCCTGAACTCCAGAGTATCTAGGAATTCCTAGGTTGTTTTCCAGTGCTGAAGGATCAAATGCAAGACCTCCTACATGTGAAGTAAGTGTTCAATCACTGAGCTGCATACTCAGCCCCATGTATATATGCATTTATGTATATTTCAGCAGTACTGCACATGAAACCCAGGGCCTTTTCTCTGAGCTATTTACCCAACCCTTTTTCTATTTTTTTAGACAGAGTCTCACTGAATTGCTTAAGCTGGGCTTGAATTTGGGATCCTCATGCCTCAGCTTCCCAGAATGCTAGGATTACAGACATGCACCACCACAACTACCTTCAGCCCTTTTATTTTTTAATTTTGCAACATGTTCTTGCTAAATTGCCCAGACAGTCTCAAACTTGTAATCTTCCTGTCTCAGCCTTGTGAGTAGCTGGAATTACTGGAATGTATCTCCATGTCTCTAGGCATTTTTGAGCCCTGATTCTGTCATGTGCATCAGCCTAAGAAGCAGACTGCTATGTCAGGCTGACTGCCAAAGGCCTAGGGATGAAGCAAGAAGTCTAGCCCTCTAATCAAATCCCTTTCAGGGACAGCAGTATCCCTTGTTTTATTGCCAGTGTGTAAGCTGAAAGGACCAGAACTAAAGTTGTGTGGTTTCTCAGACCAGATGTGGCAGCCAAGTAGTAGGAAAGGAACCCAACACAGGGTTGGGGTCTTACAGAAGTGTTGACTGTGCTTTAAGGCTAGATACAGTAGCAATGCAAAGACATAGGGTGTTTATTCAAAGTCTTTTGTATATATACCTCTGTTCCCAGAAGAGCCACAGAGTCCAGACACCAGAATACACTTTGCCCAGCTGTGTGCCACTTTCATTTCTTCACTGGCTTAGCTTTCCCTGCACCACCACCTCTCACTCCTAGACTCCACTGTTACCAGCACCTGTTACCAATAAACTATTCTACCTGGCCTTGATGAATTTCCATTGCTGCTCATGAGGGGACAAGACTTTAAGGCAAGGACTAGAGTTTATGACAGTAATTGGAAAGTGACTCTAACATAAAACTATTATAGAAAATTATTCCTAGACATTCATGTTTCAAAGGACAGAATGAGCCACTCTCCCAAGAGTAAACCAATTTCAGGCACAGGAAATCTGCCACAGTGGCTCAAAAGTTCTGGTAATAGGGATACAGTATGATTCCTTGATAACTGCCTTTCAAAGACCAGATGCTGTGAAGATTTTTTTTCCACAGTCAGGTCACCCCTCCTCTCATATCATTCAGGACCCAGCCAGCCACCCAGTTTTACATGTCTAAATCTGAAATCAAAGTCTCAGGCAGGGAGCAGGATTGTCACAATAATTGCAACATCCCACAAGAATTTGTTTGGGAGTTAAAGGGAGCCAAACCTGGGCCTTATCCAAAGCTTGCAAGTCTGAGCTTTTTGAGAACCACATTTGATCCTTTCAGTGTGTAGAATGTAAATGTTTTTCTTATGCCTGGTTGGCAGCTCTAGGGAATTCTGCAGACCTCCTACTGACCCACTGGTGACAGGTGTATCTTTCCCCTGGCGAGAACAG
>PVJX010004561.1:42825-93769 GCA_004027295.1 Dolichotis patagonum
TGTACCAGGGATTGAACTCACGACTGTGTGCTTGCAAGGCAGGTGCTTATGTCGCTGGGCTAAATCCCCAACCTAAAACAATGCTAAGATTCTTTTTTTTTTGGTACTGGGGATCAAATTCATGACCTTGTGCTTGCCAGGCAGGCACTTACACCACTGAGCTAGACCCCCACCCCCCTTTTCACTCTTATGTCCTTTCTCAGCAGTGCTAAACTCCACCCTTGCCTCACCCTTAACCTTATCTCATTTTACTCCTACATGTTGCCATTAATAGACATTAAGATAATGTTTTTCTGATTTTACATATGGACAAAAACTACCTTTAAAAAACATGGTATCTACTTTAAGTATGTCTCAAGATATCCTGGAATTAGTGGAGCTTGGTTGTTATTAACCATAGATCATCCTCATCCTCATCAAATAGCAGTCACTAACTAGGCCCTTACTTTGTGCAAGGCAGCATTTTCCATTCTTCACGAATCCTGGCAGCCCTCCTTGTGAGGCCAATATTGCTATTTCCTCATCTCACAGAGAAGGAACAAGGCCTAGCAAAGTTAAGTGGCCTGCTGTATGTCTCCTAGCTGGTTAGAAGGTCTGAGTCACTGCTATGGCTCAGTTTCTTCTTGAAGGAGCAGAATGGAAGCAGTGCACACACCACCCCCAACAGTCCAGATCTGCCAGGCATGGTGGAAATGGTATTCATGCCACGTCTTTCCTGTGCATCTCAGACCTCTACCCGTGGACCCAGGATGTAGGAACATGCTGCCTCAGAGATAAGGATGAAATAGGAATGGGGCAAGGGAGGCCAGCAGTTCTGTGTTGGTTTCTCAGAAAACCCCATTGTGGTCATAGGTGTGCAAGATCTGAGGGGCATCTGAAGCCTGCCTCCCTCCTCTGAATTCTTCAGTGCTGTAGGAGCAAGGCTTTCTCTAAGAATTGGAATTATTCCTCATTGACACCACTCTAGTCATGTCTTCAAAGGACTTGAAGAAAGAGCAGGCCAAAGTAGATTTCTGTTTGCAGGCCAGAAGTCTATCTGAGCCTCAGCCTAACTTCTTTTCAGCACAGCCTAGTGTCTGTGTCCCCTCTGCCGATGTACATGGCAGGTTTAATTAGCCAGAGGGTGAGTCAAAGTATAGTTTGTCCTCAGAGCCAATTAATATTATTGGCCACCACACGGTGAGTGATGCCAAGGTTGATCTGTATCAGTTTAGGGGACAAATTTCACCCTTTTGTGCCTAACTGGGACTGGAAACCTGAGGTTTGGAGGTCCCTGCTGACCCAAACCCCTACTCTTGCTGGGCCCTCAGACAGGTACCTACTTTTTGGCTTCCTCCCCAAAAGGCTTCCTGATCTTTTGTTTTTGCTCCAATCAGTTTCATTCTTTTTAGTCTTTTCACCTTCGGATCTAGCCTGGAGGTGGTCCCTCTCCTCTATAGCTCCTCAGCTTTCTTCTTCCTGGCAAAAACCTGAGTCTTGCCCAATTTCTTTTGAGGTCTTGTTGTTCTGCTGCTGTTGTTGTAAATTTTGGTTTGTTTTGAAGACTTTTTGTTTCTTTCCTTTTTTTTTTTTTTTAATTTTAGACAGAGTACCACAATGTAGTCTAGGCTGGCCTGGAATTACTGTGTAGCCCAGGCTGGCCTTGAACTTGCAACAATCATCCTGCCTCAGCATCCCTAGTGCTGGGATTACAAGAGTACACCACCATAGCTACCATTTCCCAGCCTCTTGAAGGAGCCCAGGATCCCGGCTTCCCCACCCTGTTCAGGACTGTTGAAGTGGCAGCCTCCCTTCCTGGCAGTCAGAGCTGCCTGCAACAGCTGCCTCCCCAAGGGCTTCCAGCCTCCTGCTCTTCCTCTTCCTGCGGAGGCAAGCCTGCATAGGACTCTGGGGCTGGCCACCCTGATTTCTGCACCAGCCCTCCTCTCCACTTTGGATAGGGCCAGGAACACTCTTGCATTCTGTCTGAATTCTATCCTGTAGCAAGTTCTGAGGGCTCCAGTGTTCACAGCCCAGCTCAGCCCACCATGCCCTTCCCTGAGGCTCCTGCTGCCAAGCCACTTGCTGTGTCTGTGGTCAGTGGTATAGATAGAGTTCGTGCCACTCCAGGTGGACCTTCAATTTGCCACCCTCCAACATATCTGAATATGTTAACAGATTTAAATACCCTCCACAAAAATGTGTGGCCCAGTCGGACCACTCCTCAGCCCTCTAGCTAACCCGCTGCGATGTCTCCTGAACTTGTTTGTCTTCTGAGAAGAGAAGCACCCAAAAGTCAAGATCTACCCCCACAAGGCCGCAAGCAATGCCAGGCTTTCCAAGGGCACTCAAGGGACCTTTTAGAATGCTGTTCCCCTCCTAATGAAACTTTCTGCCACTGTCTCAGAGCTCCCCCAGGTGTGGTATGCCCGAGGTGAGGCTGCCATCGTCAGTCAGTGCAGCACAGACACATTGTCCAGAAACTGAGAGAAAGATAGGAAAATGTTTATTTCCAGGGAAACTGGTGAGGGGAGGAGGACTACTCAGAAGTGAACCCAGAGGATATGCATCCAGGAGAAACTCCAGATTTTACATTGCTTTGTTCCGTCATCTCCCCTACCATCACCACCACTATTTCTCCCAAAGGCCACTTGCCTCCTTTCCCTAGCCTCTGGTCTGGTTGCCCTGTGACTTCGGGTGGCACCCAGTGCTGCTATGGACAGCTCATTCTGCCGGTGGCTGCTCCTGGCGTGTGCAGGCGCCGCCAGGGGGCGAATGACGTGCCCGCCAGTTCCTCTGACGCCTGGCGCACCAGTGCTGCTCTCGGCAGAGGCCAGGCCAGGCAAGACCCTTCCTTACACCTCCCTAGCGCAGCCAGGCAGAGGCTCCCAGCCCCACCCTCAGGCCGGCTCACTGGTGCTGTGCGCCCAAATCCTAAGCAGAGAAGCAGCTCCGCTGGCAGGCACAGGTGGCCGGGCCCCAGCATGCTCGACTCAGCGCTCAGCAGGCACTGCCCCGTGGACCCAGCGCTCCATTCCCGCCGCACGGGCTCTGCTCCGGCGGCTGTCCCCAGTTGGGGCGGGGCCGTTGGTTGACTAGGCCGCATTCCGAGCGCAGCATAGGGAGGACACTGTAAGAAGGGCCGAGGGAATGCGCAGCTCTCTTCCCCGCTCGCTCCACTCCCTAGCCAAAGTGGGTGCGCGGACCATCTGGGTGCTCAGGCCAACCGACCAGTGCGGACTGAGAGAGCCCGCGCTGAGCCCACCTCCATGACACAACCCACCTAGGGGTCAGACACTTTGTAAGGCGGCCACATGTGGCCTTAAACTCTAAAGTGGGAGGGTGAGTTTATACAGTAATTGCATTAATGGGCTCCTCCCTCGGTCAGTTCCTGGTACAACCCGACCCCGTTTTCCTAAGTCTTGCAGGCTGCTACCTAACACCCCTGCAGCACAGACCGGTGACCCTATCCCAGGCCTTGACACCCCTGGCGATCATCCGACTTGGTAAGATGCTGATTCCACTGAGAAATATTCTGTTCCTGGGATCCCAAGTCATCCTTGATGAAAGCTATCAGGGTTGGTGAGAAGCCAACCGTTTTGTGTTTAAAACAAAAGACCTCTGTGTCCACACCCTGACCTGCATCCATTCTAGGTATTTCTACCATTGAAGAAATACCTTACCAGAAGAATCCTTACCAGAAGAAAGTCAAGTTTATGTTCAGTTTCAAAGAAAGTCCTTGAAACATCAGCTTTCTGCTTGCCTGCTAATAGTCACTTACCCTCCACTTCAGTTTGGTTTAGAATGGGGGAATTTTGCAATCCCTGGAGTTAAAGGTCAAATTAATTCTCAACCTGCACATAGCTGTGGCTTTAAATCCTAAAACATTTAGCAGAGGTTTGAGCTGGAAGTTGCAGGGCTAACCTCTGTGTCCATCCTTGTTCTGATTCATACCTGGTCAGCTGGACACTCAAAACCATAGATACCAAATCTGTTTAGAACCTGGACCTAGACCCCCAGGCATCTCCTCTCCCATTTATCCAGCCAATGATCTCCTGGTCAGAGGTCCAGGGACACCACCCCTGAGGGGAGCCTTACCTCCTGGGATACAGCTACTCGACTGCTGACTGCTGGCAGCGCAGGTGAGCTCCAAGCCTAGCACAAGACTTTCCCTTGCTCCTACTGTCCTCAGTTCCCAGGTGTGTCTGAGACTTCTAACTGTGTGAAGATAAAGAAAGCCTCAAGTTCAGAGCCCCATGTGACCTCAGGACCTTCCAGTTCTAAACAGTGGCACTTGTATAATCCTGGCCCCAGTCCTACAGTCAGGAGGCTCTGGTGATGTGGGTAGGTAATAGATTATATGACCATGGCCTCTGGCCCTGCTCCGGACTCCTTCTCTGCTGCTATCCTTGGTCTTCCTCATTTTATCCAAGGTGAGTACACTAGTTCTGACTCCTCTACCGTTTCCATATTCACCCCAACAGCAGCCTTCCTGGAAATGTCTGGGGACAATCCAGCAAGACGTCTTCTGGTCAACCCTGCCTTCTGCCTTCTCAGTTCCCAGGAGAGCTACCTAGAGGAGGCCAGGTCCTGTCTTCCCTGTCTCAAGGGTAGGAAGGAGTAGACATGTCTCTAGCACATCCACAGAGGCTTCTGTGGACTCACCTTTAGCCTCAGTCTTCCATCCCCATAATTTAGCCACTTTGTGCAGGCACTGGGCCAGGTGTTAGGAATATAAAAATAAACCAGAATCAGTCTTCCCAGAGTTCATGATGTCTGATGGAGGAATTTATTCTTTAATTCACTTATTTACTAAATGCATACTGAGAACCTACTGTGTGCCCAGTCCTGGGGAGGTGCAAAGTGCTGGACAGACCATGATGAAAATAAATATAGCCTCTGCCATCCTAATAGTACCACCCTGTAGACTCTCCTTAGGGGATACAGATGTCGAGCAGCCACCTAGCAAGTGGAGAATCATTAGCTGTGGTAAAGAGTCACAGAAGCTTCCAACACAAGTAAAGGGAAGTGGGGGAGCCAGTCTGGATGGGTGGGGCATCGGGAGCAGACAGGACCTGGATACATGCCTGGAAGTACCTGGTTTGGAACTTCTCCTTCTCCTGAAATGGACCCTGGAGAAGACTGCTGCCTATGCCCTGTGCTACTCCCTCCCCTCCACATACCCAGGAAACCTGCCAGCCCCTCCTCATGGCCCATCCCTCTCTGAGGATGCCAGGCACCTTTCCTTGCTGCCTGTTGGTTGGTGGCAGGAGGTTACAATGCTCCTTGCGGTCACTGACTGAAATTTCCATGCTGCTGAGGGGTGGGGTTTCAGGCTGTGGGGCTGTGGTGACCCAGCCTTCTGTGCTCCATCTGCCATCAGAGGAGGAGCTAGAAGTGAACATTTAATAAAAGAACTCCTAGGAGAGGAGTGATGGGGTTTGGCAAGTCAACATTTACACACTGCCCCCTCCCTCAGCCCCATTTTCAAGACCTGGCATGGCTACATCCCCAACCCCCATCCCTCAGAAGAGTAGCAGGGCCTGGGCAGCAGAGCTCCATCCAGGTCTGGGGCCCATCCAACAAAACAGCCATTCCAGATGCCTGGTCCTGCCTGGCTTTGGCTTCTCTTACACTCCACAATCTGGGGGGGACCTAGGTGGATCAAGCTGCCCTGCAGCCAAAGGCCTGTCCTCAGGAAACATCAGTACCCAGGAAGAAGCAGCTTCTTCAAGGCCCAGCCCTCCACAGACTGGCTCAGAGAAGGCTGAGGATCCCGCTGTGCTCCCTGGATGGAATACAGGATCCCTCCGCAGGGCCAGCTCCTCAGCAGGGTATCAACTGGTGGCTGTGAGGGAGGATGCTGTACCATGCTGGCAGCTTGATTTAGGCCAAGGGGCTTTCAGGAGTGACAATGTGGCCACAGTCACCAGATGGCCTAAATTCTTGTGATTAGCCTCAGGGTGGCCTGTCTGGGACTGCCAGAGTCCCTCAACCGACATACAAGTACCCATGCCAGTGTCATGAGTGTCAGATAAGACTGATATGAGGGGAAGTTTAACCCTTGAGTTGTTCCACATGGTGAGGAACTTGCAGAAGTGCTCTCTAAATCTAATTTTCTCCTGCAGCTAGGCCTTTGGGGATATGGATCTCTCAGCCTCCCCCTCTCACTGCACCAGCCATTCTACATTCAGCATGGCTACAGAGCTGCATTTGGTTGCCCCTGAGATCCTGGCATAGAGGTAGGGACCCCTTCTACCAGTGGTGTCCTTGCCCGTGAGTTGTCTCCATGGAGAGAAAATGTTGAGCACTTTCTTTGGAAACCAAAGCACAGCATCAAGCAGAGATGGGATCCTTATTGTCACTTTTCTGCGCAGGCATCCTTCCTACTCCTCCCTCCACTGTTTAGCCCCTGGGACCATGCCACAGCCTCTAGGACAAGACACTCAGTCCTTGGGTAGCAGGGTTTCCTACCTGCCTGAGTGTCCCATGCAGGAAAAAACAGCAAGATGTCTGCAAGCTATCAGCCATGGGAGGACTACAGACAGTCCAAAAACTGCCCAGGAACACGGTGTCGTGGTAGGTGCAGGGGTGTGGGTGGTGATGGAACCTGGGGGCTACCTTTCTCCCCTCATCTGAGTACAGTGAGCTTCTTTTTGAGGCACTGTGAATGTTAAGCAGATTCACTCTGTTAGGTTGGATAGCATTCAAGTGTCCTGGGTAGATATTGGGGACACAAGCTAGAGATGGATAACAACAGTAATACAGCCATTTTTTGTTCACTTAATATGCATACTCTGAGAAAAATGAATGAATTTGACTTAAATATTTCAAATTATTTAATCCCATTTAATTCTTTAACCCTTATAACTATCTAAGAGATAAGTGCTATTATTGCAATTTCATATTTTAGGAATTGAAATGGGAGAAATGAAGTCACTCACCCAGGGTACACACAGCTAGGTACATGGGTGCACACCCTGCTTCTAGGGTTCATACTTTCATCTCTCTTATACCCACCCCCAGGCTTCTGAGTTTAGCAAGAGGGGCACATTGGGAAAAAAAAGAGTGCCCTGCTGGCCTCCATTCTTGCCCAGATTCCTCCTGCTCCCACACAGATCGCCTTCCTGGCCTTGGGTGATGGGCAGCCTGAAGGTGGCCAGGGAGGCTTCCAGATGTCAGGGCAGGGAGGTGGCAGCTCCCTTGTTCTCAGATTCCATGTTTCTGGGGCCAAACTCCCCAGCCCCCTAGGCTGTCTGCCTCCGCTCCCCACTTTAGCCCTAAGTAGTGACACATACACACACCCCTGGCACCTGGCAAGCAATCAGCATAAGGCCACACAGGGACATGCAGAGACAGAGGTGCTCTCTGAGTCCACTCATTTGTCCGAGGAGCTTTCCTTACATGCCACAGCCACATATCCCAGAGCACCCCCAGAGAGCCTGTCAAGCCAGACCTCAGAGCTGCCCCTTCCGAACAGCAATCCTAGCCCTGCAGGGTGGAAGTTGAATGGGCCTGTCACAGGTCTTTAGGCATTTGGCATCCTGAGAGCCATACGAAGAAAGTGCTTAAACTGTTTTACACAAAAGGAAACTTAGGTAAAAGTCCCTAAGCAGGCTGTGTCCCCAGGATTAATCCCTCTTCTGTACCAACTAGCTTTTATCAGCTTGGGACAAGGGGGCTGGGATTGCTTAGAGGGAAAGGAGGCCTAAAATTCAGGATTTAGAGAGGAGGTATAGCCTCAGGTGTGATGTGGAAATGTTGGTTTGGTTTGGTTTGGTTTGGTTTGGTTTGGTTTGGTTTGGTTTGAGACACAGTGTTACTGTGTAGTCCAGGCTGGCCTTGAACTTGCTGTGTATTCCAGGCTGGCCTCAAACTTGTAGCAGTCCTCCTGCCTCAGCCTCCTGAGTGCTGGGATTACAGGTGTGCATCACAACACCTGACTGTGGAAAGCATTTGAGAGAAGTCTCCCCTGAACCCCCACTCACCCATAAACTATGGATTTTTTTGATAGGGTTTTGATAATTTGCTAAATTGTCCAGATTAAATTTGTGACCCTCCCATCTCTGCCTCCCAGAGAGCTGGGATTCCAGGCTGCACCACCATCCCAAACTAACTGTAGACTCATAAAAGTGGCCAGGCCTGAGCAACACTATTGTCTGTTCTGATTGGGCATCTATGACTTTCAGGTTCCTGGAGAGAGATGACACTCTCTCCTCCCCTCCCCTCGGCAGTTGCAGTGCTAAGAGGGGCTGATACTTTGCTTTGTGAGGCAATTACTCTGGAGACAGCATAATGAATGCTGCGTAAAGAAAGCTCTGGGGATTTAAGAGGACAGGGGAAGGGCAGCCAGCCCAGTGGGAATAAGGGAGGAGTCAGCTAGGCTTCCTGGAGGGAAGCTTAGAAAAAGAGTAGAAATTATCCAGACAGAGTGGTGGTAGGGATAGGTTTCAGCAGAAAGGAACATGTGAGCCTTGGTGGGCTGCTGAGAAATGGAGGGTGAAGCAGACAAGGGCAAGAGGGGAGCTGTCTGTGCCCAGGGCAGAATGATGGACCCTCAAGGCAGGACCTTTGGATGTCTAACCTGAGGAACCTGCAACAGCCAGACCTTTGCACCATCTCTCCTGACCCTGGAACATTCCAGCCTAATCACAGCTCAGATCGGCAGCTCAGGAGGAGGCTCTGTGCCTCGGGACCGCACCTGGGGAGCTCGCTCGGGGGCTGGCCAGCCTGCTGGTGCTAGAGCTGCTGGTCCGGATTCCCCAGACCCTGCATGGGGCCTGGGTTTTTTCCTTCTCCAGATTCTGAGGGAACTGAGTAGGACTGAAGGGGTAAGGGGTAGAAATGGAGCCAGAGGCCCCACCTGCAGGAGGAACACAAAGACCCTATCTCAGGATCAATTTAGGAGTGATCTTGATCCTCGAGGAGGCCCTGCCCAGGCTGCTATTTCTGGTAAGGGCTGAGGGACAGGATGTCAGCTCCACTCAGACCCAAGCCCGCGCAGTGCCCTCTACCAATAGGGGAGGACAATGTGCACAGATAAAGACATGGGAGCAACAATGCCTCAGTCCTGGAAGAAAGAGTCAGAGGGCTGGCTGAACTGAGGACTCTGTTATCCTTCAAAATGTTTTGTTTACCTTCCATTCTTCTAGTATGCTCTTGAGGGGAGCCCTTTTCCTAAGAGGGTGCCAGGAGGCAGAGACAGATGCGTTAAATACAGTACCTCAGATGGAAAAGAGAGGCCAGCCCCTTTTCTCTTACTACATCAGGGAACCTCCCCAGCTCTTCACCCTTTATCTTAGCCCAGCTCCCTCCTCCTGCCACAGGGGAGCAGGTCTCTAGTATGACAGAGATAAAAGGTAAAGGCATCCCAGCTGCTTGGGAGGCTAAGGAGGAAAGTTCATTGGAGCGTAGTTGTTTGAGACTAGCTGGAGCCAGGTAGGGAGACAGAAAGAAAGAAAGAAAGAAAGAAAGAAAGAAAGAAAGAAAGAAAGAAAGAAAGAAAGAAAGGAAAGTTGCCAAATGTGGTGGCACTGGTTTGCAATCCAAGCACTTGAGTCCAAGGCAA
Source organism: Dolichotis patagonum (assembly GCA_004027295.1). Classification (NCBI taxonomy): domain Eukaryota; kingdom Metazoa; phylum Chordata; class Mammalia; order Rodentia; family Caviidae; genus Dolichotis; species Dolichotis patagonum. Next base: position 52,373 of record PVJX010004561.1, read on the forward strand.
GAGAATCACTGAGTTCAAGGCCAGACTAGGATAGGTAGTGAGAGTTCAAAGCCAGCCTGAACTACATAGTAAGACACTGCCTTTAAAAAAAAAAAAAAAGAAGTTAAAGGCAAAGAAGCAATGAGTGGACTGGAAAAGAAATCACTCTAGGGAGACAATGGCTGTCCCTTCCAAGATCTCTGAGCTTTTGTCTCAGGCCCAAGGACCAGGTGTCAGCAGCCACAGGGCTGGGCCAGGAGGGAAGCCCCCAGGTGACCTCCAGACCTTCTGCTGGAGGCAGCTGTCCTCAGAGCCTCCCCACAGCCACAGCCACTGAGATCATTTGCCTGTGCTGTCGGGGGTTTTCATTCTTGCCTTTCTTAATCTCCTTCATGAGAGTTTAATCCCATTTAACAGGTAAGGTACCTAAGGCTTGGGGAAGTGAAATGACTAGTCAAGGTCACACAGTTTAAAAGTGCCAGAGGCAAAAGTCTGCCTCATTTAAGCCTGCAGAGGGTGACAAAACTGGGCCAAAATCACCATTTTCCCCACTGTGCCAGCTATCCCAAGCCTAAAGCATTGAGTAGCATCATGTGTGCTCTGCAGAGCGTCTGACCAGCTTTTCCTGCACAATCCATCTCTCCCAGCCTTGCTCAGCCCTTCCACAGCTGCAGAGGGAGCAGGCTGGCCTCAAGAAGGTTCTACAATCTGACACCCTCATGCCTCCCACGCTGCAGGGCTGTTTAGATTCCAGTGTCTTAAAAATGAGGGCCACTTGTGTTTTCATGAGGAAAGGAACAGACCAGTGTGTTTTGGCGCATGGCAAGAGGATGAGTTCAGCTTGACACAGTGACTGGGGCACAGGCAGGCCAGCCTCAGCATCCCAGTCAGAGTAGCCATGGTGGCTTTGTTAGTTGATATTATTGCTCAGGTGGGAGGAGGAGAAAAGGAGGGGTCCCAAAGGAGATACGGAAGGGAGGTGCACTGCCAACTTCTGGGGGTACAAATGAGTGGAGATTTATAGCTGGAGCTGCCAGAGAAGGTATGCCAGGTCCCTTTGGGTGACCTCAGCATTGCTGCAAGCCCTGGGACTGAGTGCTCACCTGCTCCAGTGGTATTCTCTCTCTTCCCCAGTCCTGCAGGCTCTGACCCCATCATGCCTGAGGCACTTGGGACCAGCAGGAGCCCTGCCTGACTCCTGCATTTTGGAAGAAGGATACAAGCTCCACTTTTACCCAGAAAGATCTATACCCATCTGTTGAACCAATGAAAACATGATTTAGCAGGCATCTAGGGATCTGTTCCCTGAGGCAAAGAAACTTGGGTTTGAGTCCCAACTCCTTTACTTTTAGCCTAAGCAAGTTATTTAGCCTTTCTGGGTCTTAGGTTCCTCATTTGCAGATTGGCAGAGTGTTATGAAAGAATACACCTAGTGAAAGAATATACAATAGCAACACCAATGCCTATCAAGTGCCCAGTATGTTCCAGGATGTTTCGTGTATTCTCACTTAAGCCTCAAAACTACTCTGCAACATTGATGCTAGTATATTGCCCTAATTTAATAGGCAAGAAAACCAAGACTTGGGTTAATAAATTGCTAAAGCTGGCAAAGCTGGCTGGACTCCTTCTCTCAACAGCCTGGCTCTCTGTCCACCCTGCTCTCGGCTGACCCCACGCTCTGGAGGCTGGTGAGGATGGGCACCCACAACCACTGGATGGCTCCCCACTGCACTCTGCAGCAGCACCCGGGACACTGCCCTCAGGCTGTCTCACTGCGTGGGCCCCCAGACCTTCTGGATCCTGTGGCAGACATCCTGGCACCTCCCTGAAAGGTTCTGCCTCTTTCCCCAGGGATAGGGTTGGGCTGGACATCATACGGGTGTGTGCAGGTGACACAAATGAGGGTAGCAGATTCCAGGAGAAAGCTGTGTCCTCCAGGTTCATTTGCTTTTAGTCTCCCTCCTGACCACTTGCCCTGGCTAGGAAGAGTCTGTGTTCCATTGGTCATCACAACATTCCCCAGGAGTGGCTGCTTTAGGAGGAGGTCTATGGCTTAGCTCCTCCTCATCCTCCAACTCCCAGCCCACAAGTGACTTCATCCAGTAATGTTATCCCCCCACACCTTATCTCCTGTCACAGTTAAAATGAATGTACCACTTTTTTGTGTTGCTGTGATCATCACTTCCCCTCAACTCCCTACACACACATGTGGTGTGCTTATTTCAAGCAGATTCTAGGTGGCTCTGCTTGTCACTGTTTCTGGGCCTTGCACAGCACCTGACACATGCATGTTTAAGGAGTGGATGACCTGAAGGATTTTCTAAGGTCCTGGACAGGCTGAAGAGCAGAAGGTGGGTGTCCCCGGCAGTGACTGCATCAGAGATGGGTCTGACCTCTAACCACAGAGAAAGATCTGCCACCCAGAGAGAGGAACTGGCTCCACCAGCCTCAGCTTCCTGAACCAGGTCACAGAAGAAAGCAGACCAGGAGGGCTACCAAGCAGCAGGTATCAGCTGAATGGTCACTAGCCCTAGAAGCCCTAGACCTGTCACCTCAGTTGGCATCTGTCTTGAATACTTTTAGCCACAAGGAAATTTCCTTTCTCAGTCACGGCACCAATAGCAATACTAAAAATGACCAATATCAGCTCTTGACACCCTCCCAGTGGCCTTCGGAGATAGATGGAAGTTTTATTTCCATTTTACAGGTGACACTAAAGTTCAGAAAGGTATGTGTGTGCAGGGTGCTCTGGCATGTGATGGGTGGAGGTAAAACTTTGAAAACAGATGGTCAGAGACCAGAGCAGATGTCTTAATCCTAGAGTTATTTTCCTCCTGGACATGCTTCTTTAACTGGATGGCATGGCCAGGAGTAGTCTGCTAAATGTGGCCCTGTCCTTGCCCTGTTCACATATGCTGAATACGTCCACTCCCTGCATGCAAAGGGCAGCATTCACTGTTACCCTGGCATATTCACTGAGTGCTAGACCCTGTACCAGGCACACTGGTGAACTGAAACAGATGAGAGCCTAATTTCACCCAGCGTCTGTTGTTCTACTGGGAAATAAGACTGACATGTCCAGTTACGAATTGTGATACGTGTGAAGAGGAAAAACGACAATCATCCCTCTGAGAGAACAACTGGGAGGACCTAATATAGACGGAGGAGTCAGAGATGATAGTTACAGGCACACAAGCCATCATTCCTCCAGTTGCTTAGTCCTCACAAAAAGGCAGTCAGGGCTCCCCGCCTGCTGGGATTCTGGAATAAAGGGACTTCTCGATTTGCTTACTACCAAGGAAAAGTGCCATTTTGCCGTGTACGGAAGCAAGACGTTTTGAAATTCCAGGGTCCTGTAACCTCACAGTAAACGGCAAAGGAAAGCTAATTTGACTTTGCATTTTGTCGCTCTGGAATAAAACAGGAAGGGCAGGGTCCCCAAGCCAGGATCAGTGACAGAGTTGTGGACCTTGCCTCGCTCCGCGCGCTCGGAAGTGCGGTGCTCTTTCGCCACCTGGTGGAAGGATTAGATAATGCGAGGGGCGGGCCCCTCGCGTAGGATCCAGAATGCGGTCCCTGCGGGGGCGGAGGCTCATAAGAAGGCAGGTTTGGGTGACTTCCTGGCAGAGGGCTGGGTGAGAAGAAGGAGCGAGGGTGGAAGGGGAACTGCTGCTTGAAAGTCAACTGACTGGAGACCGACAATGGCCCCATTGTGTCCAGAGCCTTGACCTTGATTTCCTGCCACTCTCATCCCCAGAGTGGCATCACTCACGTCTGATTGGCCGGGAGTCCGCTCGGCGACAGTGGGCGGGCCGCGTGGCTGGACACCCGGCGACCGGCTCCCGAAGGCCAAGACGCCGGGCTGGCCGGGTGCCCCTCCTGCCACCCTCGGAAACGCGGGAGTGGGTGTGGGAAGGGACCGACTGTCATTTCCTCGCAGCTGTCTGCCAGCAGGAGGCGGGCATCGCAGCTTCCTTAAGGACTGCACAAGCCTGCTGCTGAAGGCCTGGGACCTGCAGCCCGTGAGATCCGCCTCCAAATTAATTCTGGGATCCTTAGCACCACCCACGTTTTTAAAAAATTACACATGCATGGTTCCACGTTCTCTTGTAAAAAGTATTATGCAAGACAGTGAAAACTAAAGCTTTATCACAGTCAAACCTCCTGGGACAGCTACTATTGTTTAGTTAATGTGTGTCCTTCCGGACCTCATTCAACATTTGATAGGACTGTTTGTACATATGAGTATACAGGATGTGATGTACTTGCTTTCTGGGCCTCAGTTTCCTAATCTGAACATAGGGGTGATAACAATAGGATATTGCGGAGTTATCAAGGTTACATGAAGAAACTCATGTGGAAAGCTCAGCATAGTACCTGACCCAATGTCAGTTATTCGTTTTGTCATTGTTGCAGCCTTTATTGTCATTGTCATTGGGCCCAAGACCCAGTTCTGAGATCTCTGTTAGTTGCCCTTTCCTCCCTCCACAACCTGTTCTTCTGTTCCTCCTCCTTCCTGCTAAGGAAGCAGGCTATGATAAGAATCTGTGTTCCCTAATGTCTATGTGTTTTTTTAAGCTAGAAAGAGCATCTGGTGTTTTCTGCGTGTTTTCCCCTTCTCTTCCGTCTCTCGTATTTGACCTAGATGCGACCAACCGCTCTCCCTCAGAGACAACGATCCCATTCTGAGTCAGAGGAAAAGGCACTCATAGTATTGCGGAACCCGCGGTGACTCTGCACACAGGCTATCTCTGAGGTAGAGAAAGATGAGGGAGAGGCCACCTGGGGAACAGGAAACTCTAGGATCTGCTGTCAGAGCACAGGGGAAGCCTGCAAACAGATGGGGCAAAAGGCGAGTCGTATCATATTATGTCTGAGGTTTGGCCTCTTCGCCTGGATGGCAAGGTATGACAATAGCTACTGCATGTAGATGTGGGGGAAAAGCCCCTAATATGTAGTAGTTCTTATTATGTTGTAAAAGGACATCTTATTTATTTAGCATTTCAAGTTTCAGAGGAAATTGACATTTTTCTTCTTTTTAAAACAAGCTAGTCCTGGCTGTATGAAAGAAGTCCGGGTTTGATTTATAGGTCTCTGGAGAAAGGTAATTGACTTCACCTGGAATTTCTGTTGAAGCATCTGAATGCCACCTTCAGGAACTGTTGTTGGTCCCCTAAGAACACCCACAGAGCTCCCTCTACCCAGAGACCACTGAGCCATCAAAGAACCTCTCTGTTTCAAAAGATGCTACAAAAAGACGTCATGGGAAAGAGACAGGGCCAAGTCACTCATTCAGCAAGCGCCCGCTGTATACCTGCTCTTGGCCGAGCCTGAGCACTATAGTATATCACAGCCAGAAGGTCTTTGGGACACCACACATTGATTTAGGAAAAACACTCATTGCTAATATTTATTCAGTGTTTATTAGGTACCCACTGTTTCATAAGACATCAAACAAGTCCAAGATAGGGGAGAGTCTTGCCCTTGAGTAATTTATTTTCTAAAAGTTTCTTGCACATGGTATTTTCTGTTTGGTTTTATTTTTAAGTATAACTTACACACGTTAAAATTCCTTTTTCTTAGCAGACAGTTCTATGAATTTTACCTGCCTTCATTTGTATGTAGGTGTGTGAATAATTCTACATACTTCTTTTATGGTGGTGGTACTTGACAGTGAAACCAGCATTGCTTTACTGCTGAGTTATATTCCCAAGCCCTTGTTTATTTTATTCTGAGACAGAGTCTAAGTTGCCTAGGCTGGTCTTGAACTTGTGATACTGCTTCTCAGCCTCCCTAGTATCAAGGATATCAGGTGTCTACCACTACGCCTGGGGAGTTCCCTGCACTTTTATCTTACATATAAGTTTGTATAGCCACATTAAGAGATAGCTACTACATCACCACAGAACTCCTTAGTGCTATCACTTTGCATTCACATCTACACCCAGTTCATTCTTCCTGGTCTCCCCAATCACCCCCACCACTACCCCACTCCTACTCCACCCCCACAACAATCTATTCCCCATTTCTCCTCCACCCCTCATTTCCCTCCAGTCACAATGACTTCCTTCCTTCCTTCCTTTCTTTTCTTCTCCTTCTTCTTCTTCTTCTTCTTCTTCTTCTTCTTCTTCTTCTTCTTCTTCTTCTTTTTGCTTTTGTAGTGGGAGTCGAATTCAGGACCTTGCACTTGCCTGGTGGGCACCTGTGCTACTGAGCTATATCCCTGGCCCATGACTTCCTTATTTTTCTCGCTAAGCACGTTCCTCCCTCAAAGCTTTTCACTCCTAGTTCCCTCTGCCTGGAATGTTCTTGCCTCACCATCTCCATAGCTCAGTTTCTCCCCTTGTTTGATCTCTATCTACTGTCAGCTCAATGGAGGCACCAATGAACCCCCAAACCTGAGCTCACCCTCACAGCTCCTTATTAATCTGGGTCCTATTTAATCCTGGTAGCATTTACCTCTGCTTACAGTGATATGGAAGCAATGGTTGACTTCTTCCTACCTTTCTCCCCTGAAGGAAGTTTGGTTTTTTGATGACTATCTCCAATGCTTAATACAGTAGATGGCACATACCAAGAACAAAGAAGTAGTTGTGGAATGAACATGTCCAGGAAACTTCTTGTGACCCTCTTCTCATACTTTTGTTCTCCTTTTACGCAACTGTTGTTGTGCCAACCAGGATGTAGCAAGAGGAAGCTGCTTGGCCTATCTGTTCCTCCCAACTCTTGCCTCTTTCCAGGCCTTTCCACTGGTCTCTTGTACTGGAAGTCTGAGTAAGCCAACCCTCTAAGTCAAAGTCTGACTCACAGCAGCTAGAGCCAGTACAGACAGGCTCCTTTCTAACACCTGGTGGGCAATCCTGAGGGCCACTCCACACTGCTCCTCAGCATATCCCAGTTGGATCCAGCCCTATAGTCCCACAGTGTTGATCCTCTCCACAGACACCATTACAGAGCTTTCTTGGCTCCTCTTCCTGGATCATGTTTTGAGCTAACTTCCAAGTGAGCCCTTTTTTTTCCGCTTTTTCTCTAGCTGTAGGTAGCAAGGATGGAGATTAAACTAAAACAAACACATGGAACTTTTTAAATGGGAAAGACCAATAATAATTAAGGAAAAAGAAAGAAATTTAAATAACTACAGTGCAGGTGGAAGCATAGATTCATAACCAATGGAATGAGAATAAATGAAATCAATGCAGCTCAATCCTGAGTTCATGACATGTCTGAAGTGGATCAAAGAACTAAATTATTTTTAAAAGTTGAGAACTGGGCCAGGGATTTAGCTCAGCAGTGTAAGTGCCTGCCTGGCAAGTGCAAAGTTGTGAATTTGATCCCCAGTACCAAAAATAAATAAATAAATAAATAAATAAATAAATAAAATTGAGAACTATAAAACATCTGGAAGAAGGAATAAAAGAGAACTTTATGGCATTGGGGTGAGGAGCAATTACAGAAAGAGCTCATCATAAAATTGGAAAAAAAGACAGCATGAAGAAAATGAAAAGGTAAGTCATATACTAGAAGTTTTACAATGCATATTTTTCTTTTGTAATTAACACATCATGCCTACTATCCCAGCCAGTTTTGCCATGCCCTAATCTGTACTTTAAGTATCAAGGCCAAACAGCCCAGCAGAATACTTTAAAAAGTTTTGGCCACAAAGTTGCAGCCTACAAAGACAGAGGAGAGAAGATCTTGGTTGCTGAAAAGATTAACACTAAAAAGCCAAGTACTTTGGAATAAGACAATAGAAAAGATGGCCTGAGGGCATCACAAGAACCAGCAAGACTTCACCCTTTGCAGGCTCAAAATTGCAAAGGTGAAAGATGTTGCCTAGAGAAGAGACTCCTCACCCCACCAGGGCACCACATTACCGAATGGCAACAGCCTTGGGAATTTATTCCTTGAGATTGGACTCAGCCATCCAAGCACTTTACCTCTATTATAAAGAGAGAAGGAAGCCTGGCTACTGCTCCAGTGGGCAGCAGACCTTGACATCATCCACTTTGGCCAAACAATGATTGGTAATGGTAGAGTGCAATTGTGCTTATGGGCAAGCACAAATACAAGAGTTGTGTGGTCAGGAAGGCTTCCACCCAGATTTCAGAAGGCCTGGTAGGTCAGGCAGTGTATCCCTGGGAGGACAGTGTGTGAAGCTATAAGTGTAAAATCAAAGGTACAGTGGAGGCTCCAGAAAGCTGGAGAAGCCAAGAACATGGATCATCTGAGGAAAGCACCAAGGAATAGCAAAGCTGGCCCAAGAGAGAGGCCATGAGGGGTACAACTACTGTCAGTGCCCTAGGGGCAGGGCCACCCAAACCCTTTGGAGTTCACATTTTGCTCCAGATGCTGGATGTGGAGCTACAGGATTTAATATTTGCCCTGGATTTTGGCCTGGCTTTGGTGACTTTCTTTCTTTCTGTCTTTCTTTCTTTCTTTCTTTCTTTCTTTCTTTCTTTCTTTCTTTCTTCTTCTTTTCTTTTTTCTTTCTTTTTCTTGTCCCATTCCTTTCTATGACTTTCTTTCTTTCTTTCTTTCTTTCTTTCTTTCTTTCTTTCTTTCTTCTTCTTTTCTTTTTTCTTTCTTTTTCTTGTCCCATTCCTTTCTATGACCCTATTTCTATCTTTTGGAATGTGTGAAGGAATCCAACCACTGGCATCCTGGTTTAAGCAGAGACCATTTTAAATCCCCTCCCCGATATGCTTTTGTTTGTTTGTTTGAGACTGGGTCTCACTGTGTAGCCCAGGCTGGCCTCAAAATCATGGTGATCCTCCTGCCTTAGCCTCCCAAGTTCTGGTATTACAGACATGCACTGCCGTGCCCAGCCTCTGCCATGCTTTTATACCTGCTGCAGATGTACAGTCCTGGGTCAATAAGGCCCAGTAAGCACAACTGCACCCTATCATCCTCAATCATTGTTCAGCCCTGCTCTTGACAAACAACATAAAACTCCTTATATGTTCCCAAGCCCTGTCCTGGGTGGATAACCACAACTCCCGAGACCTGTGCCTCTGCCTCAAAAGTCCCATTGTGACTCTTCCTTTGATAGCTTCCCCCACCCACACCCCCTTTTTTAAATACTCACAACCCTATAAAAGATCATACAATCTGTCCCTGTGAATGAGAAGCAGAGGAGGGAGGATGGAGGCCAATAAGCTGCATGCATAGAAATATGCCACTGCCTACACTGACACAGAAAGACTCCATATTTTGCAGGATGCCAGTTCAGCCCCTCTGGGGGTTGCCATAGGGGATGGAATGGGTACACTGTAACTGAAGCAGTCCAGAGAGCCATGTGGAGATGGCATCTAACAGAAGGCTCTGGATGTGATAGCAGCTTTTGTGTCCACTGCTGCAGCTGAAGAATTGCAATACAGTAGTCCTGGCCATTGTGTGGCATGACCCCTGATTATCTTTTCAAGAAGCACATGAGTGGGAACATAGATCTGCCTTTTCTCTTTCAGGTTGTGGATGGAGACAACAGGGGCTCATTGGAGATAGTGAACTGGAGAACAAGTTGTGTGCAAAGGCAACAGCTCTCTATGGCTGATCCTATTGTTATTCCCATTTTACAGGTGAGAAACCGAGTCTTAAAAGGGTTCAGTAAATTCTGCTGAGTCCCAAGGTGAGGATGTAGGAGAACCAGGGCTGGAACACAAGTCTTTGCATATTGTCCTGCCTCCCTCAGGGTGGGAGAAGTCACTGCATGATCATAATCTTCCAAATAAAAGGAGGGGTGGATACAAACTTTCTTTAGCCCATCCCTTCCAAAAGGCATTGGTAAGTCTTTCTTGGGGGTCCTCCAAAAAGGAGATTCCCAGGACCCAGAAGATCTGGAAATTAGAGCCTCATGCTACAAATCAACTCACAGGGACCTAGCCAGCAGTACTTGCCTGGGTCTTCTAAGAATCTCACAACAGTGCCACATGCCTCGGCTTTATCTAAGCAACAGAAGGTGGTGGTGGAGGCGGCAGCGGCAGCAGCAGTAACAGCAAATCTGTCCCTGGTGCACTAGAGTGCTGTTTTGCTCTAATGAAACACACATGGCATATGGTTGCAAAGTTACTATCTTGAGAGCAGATAGAAATGGGATTTTTTTTCCTTGTACCAGATTTCACTTCCCTTTCTGAAACAATTCTTATAGTAAACAGAGGTTTTCTGATCTTAAGATCCTAAGAATGGGAATTCCTTTACACTTTTTAAGTAAGAATATTGTCTTAGAGTGTTTTAGTCTGGTGATGATGCAACTGTTTTTTGAAACATGAAAATTATCTTATGCTCTTTCCCTTTCCCCCTGAAGGCCAGGATGGGAAGGGAAGCTGCCGCTGCCTGGTGACCAAATCCATTCCAGTTATAGACCACCCTGATGATGAGACCTCTAAATGTGTGGTTCTGTGGCTGCCATCCCTTGGCTGGGGAAAAGGAAAAGCTTATTGAGGGTGGGAGGCCACCAGGTGGAGGCGTCAAGGAAGGACCAGGAAGCGTGCAGAATGTGACTTCCAGGAGGAGAATTATTTTGAACCAAGTCTTGTGCACTGACAGCATAATGATCATTATTAGGACCTCAGATATAACATGAAGCCCGCCCTAAAGTTAAATTTTCCCTTTCAGATAAGCATGGCCTGTCCGCCCAGTGTAAGATGGTTCTAAGGCAGCCTCCTTCACGACAGGGGGCTGGGATGCTCCAGCTGCTCCCTCCCTGGCACCTTTCATTAAGGCCTTGGTTTTTCGTGTTTTTTTTTTTTTTAAGTAAATAAGGGCCCTATTTTTCTACTTTAGTCTTTTTAAATCAACCTGAGAAACACTTTGCAGAAGCAGGTGTATTTGTAGTTCTCTGCCCACATTTAGCTTTAGGGGTATGCTCTGAAATCTTATCTCCCCAGGGACCTTCCTGGGCAGAGTGAGACCCCTAACAGAGGGAGGTATCTGTGGCCTGAATTATGCCTAGAGGATTTGTTTGGGGTTTGTATTGTTTTATAAATTGGTTTTCATATCAAAATTATGTTTTCTGGCTTTTCTTTAAAAAAAATCAGAAAACCTAGCCACACTGAGCTGTGGATAAGTGCCTGGTGCTGAATCATAGTCACTGTTATTTTCTGGTTCATCACAGTCCCCACCACTTCCCATCATTTCCATTACATATCCTAAGAGCAGGTAGAAACTAAAATGCAGATATGAGTCTATGGGTTCCAGCCTTGGCCCACCACTTACTTCCTGTGGCCCCGGACATGTGTTTGTCACTTTCTGAGGCCTGTTTTTAATGCTTAAAAAGAAAACCATAGTGAGATGGTGTGTGTGGAGCGCTGCCAGAGCCTGGCATAGAAGAAGCACTTGCTGAGGATTTGCCATGCTTGGTTATTCGTGTATGTTATCATTTCTTGCCAATGATACAAAGGAGGCTTAAAGATAGTATACAAATGGACTCATGCACTAGAATCTAGGTTTCATACAAGTAAAAGTAAATATTTTAGTTATTCATATATCCCTAAACCTTAATATAGTCCCTGGCACATGGCACTCAGCAAATATTTGAATGAATATGTGGATTTAATGTTTCTCTGACTTTTTATTCTTATCTCATATGTCAAATTATTATTGATCTATTTTATAAATATAAGTGCAAATGGACTTACAAGTTTCTTTCTTTCTTTCTTTCTTTCTTCCTTCCTTCCTTCCTTCCTTCCTTCCTTCCTTCCTTCCTTTCTTCCCTCCTTCCTTCCTTCCTTCCTTCCTTTTGTTGAGACAGGATCTATCTATGTAGTTCAGACTGGCCTTGAACTCACTATGTAGCCCAGGCTGGCCTTGAACTTGCAGTGATCCTCCTGCCTCAGCCTCCCAAGTGCTGGAATTATGGGCATGCACCACCATGCCCAGCATAAGCTTATATTTCTAATTTTTAAAAAAATATTTCTAATTTATATGTGCTGATTTTCTTTCTGATTTTTTTAGAACATTAAAAAGCAAGGAGCTGCTTCAGAGTTGATGAGAATTTCATTGTTATAGCCTGAGAGAAAAATGTCTTTTCCTCTAGGGCTGGGTTTCTGAGACCACTATCAGAACTCCAGCCCACTTCAGGAATCAGTCCTTCAAAAAGTCACAATTAGAATCATGCACATTTATGTGGTGCCTCTTGAGCCTTCTAGGTGCTGACCAAACACATTTGGAGCACTAAGTCTCCTCGAAGCATCTTTCCTGAAGCAGTACTCTCCTAGGAGAGTGCACTTAGGTAAAACCTATGGCAGGTCCTGCTCCATCTTCCTGCAGGCTTTCTCTCTGAGTGCTGAAGTCTGCCTCTTTGGAGGCTCCTTTCCAAAAAAAAAAAAAAGCAAGAGATGGTAAATTGGCTCCCAAGTGAATCTGAGTCTCTTGGAGCATTAGATTGAGCCTGCAGGAACTCTCAACAGACTTGTGATTTCAGTACTGGTTGCCTGTTGGGGTCAACTGTGTTTCTTGTTTGCTCAGCATCCATTTCTCCTTCTGGGAAGAACTACACTTCATCCTTTCCACACTTTTATCTTCAGATTTGGAAAACACTAAGTTTTCAGGAGAATATGTGTAATCAGCCACAGTGTCACATCTCCCGGCCACAACCACACATTCAGAGGAAAGCAAGTTCCCCAAGCCAATCCAAACACTGCAACTCCATTCTGGAGTTTTTCTAAATACCTTATAGGAAAGAAAAAATGTTTATCTGCTGGGACATGCTACTGTGAGAATGAAATTGCTTTCTTTTTAAAAAAATGTTTTATGGTACCGGGGGTCAAACTCATGACTTCATGCTTGCCAGGCAGGCGCTTATGCTGCTGAGCTAAATTCTTAGCCTTGAAAATGAAATTCTTACATGCTCTGAAGGACTATCTGAGAAGATGTCATTTACAGCAGAGAAAAAAAAAATGATTCTGCCTAGAGAACTACACAAAGAAATTGTAGAGCACATAGGTGAGCCGACAGGTGAACAGGCAGGCACAGCATCATAAACCTACTATGACAACAGGAAAACAAAAAAGATGCCCCATAAGAAATGTAGACAAACAAACATATGAGTTATCAGTGTTAAGTGATACTTACATATAGAACATGCTATTTTCATGTGTGGAGACTGCCTTGGGAGTGACAGTTGAAGCAAAGATTATTTCTGTGGTAGATTTTTGTTTGTGTTTACACTGTAGTTCACACAGGCTTTTATTTTTGATGTTATCTTTTTAGGTTTTGTAAGCAAGTAAACAGCTGATTTGTAAATGTTGATGTCTATTGTAAGCACTCATTGAATATTTGATATTTTATATTATTGATATCTTATTTCCTTGCTAAGTGCATATTATACAATATAATAGGAACCTCCTAAGAAAACAGTTAAGATCACTGAGATGTCAAGTATGTACTACAAGAGGGTCAGAAAAGCTAAGCACATGTGCTATCAGTGTAAGCGAGATGTATGCATGGAACATGCAGTTGTCATGTATGAAGACTGCTTTATGTGTAATAATTGAAGTAAAGATTATTTTTTGTAAAGTGCTATTGTTATTTTCATTGTAGTTCATGTAAGAATTTGTGTTATTTTTTAGACTTTGTATACCAAAAATCAGTTGATGTTAAAAATTTTGATGCTTGGCCGGGGATTTAGCTCAGTGGCTTAAGCACCTGCCTGGCAAGCGTGAGGTTGTGAGTTCGATCCCGGTACAAAAGAAAAAATTTTTTTGACGCTTTTTTAATAAACACTCAGTAAATATTTTTTTTATTTAAACAGGAAAAAACAAAACAAAATAAAACAGAATAAAGGGTAGCGACAATACAGTATTTCAAGGAAAAAAGGAGGAGTACAACAGCAATAAAACCTAAGAAATTATTACTTGACTAATTACATACTGACTTCTTTGAAATAGTTGTTCAAATAACACTCAGTAAATATTAAAAACCCAATACTTTATTTTTGTGGGTTTTTTTCTCAGGAAGTACTCATTGTTTAATATAATAAAACTCATAAAATTAAAACAATTCATCAATAAAAACATACTAAAGAATACACGTGGGTCTGACAGACCCATGGTTCTGTGCCTTTATGACAAAATTAGTGTTATGCTTTTACTGATCACATCTGCATTCAGATTATAACTCCCATACATGGACCAGCAAGTGGATAGACTTTCTCTTTCTCTCAGGAGGGGCAGCTTCTAATCTCTGATCAGCCCTTCTTCACCATTTAGGGCTGCATTTTGCTGTGCTTGTCCCTCATGACCCAGCCTGAATACTGCTGCCAAATGATTCTTTACCAAACACCTCATTTCATTCCCATTTCTCTTCTGAGGGACTTCAATGATTCATTGTAGTTTTTATATGGAATCTGTTTTCTACTCAGCCCTTGATGAAACTACTACTAATAATAAAAGCTAACATTTTAGAGCACTTACTATGTGCCAGGCCATTTAGGTTTCTCAGTTGATCCTGAAAATGACACTATAAAACAGACATTAATACACAGAGAGCTTGATCAAGGTCATGGTAAATGATAGAATCTAAATGTACCCCCCTAATGTGACCATAGATGGGGCTTTCCAGCGGAGTTTGGATCTAGGCTGTGTAATGCTGGGATCAAGGATGTGATGCTAGGATTTATTTACCAGTGCTAGGATTAAAGGTGTGAGTACTACTCGTCCTAAGTGGGGACAGCCTGGACAGAAAGAGCTGCTGTGTCATTGCTTGTTGCTTTGTTGCTGCTGCTTGTTTTCTGCTCTGTGATGCCCCTCTGCCTGCCATCCTGCCTTGGAGCCAGCTGATTATGAAACCTCTACAAACTGTGAGCTGAAATAAACTTTTTTTCCTTTAAATTTGGGTACTGGGTATTTTGTCTCAGCAACAAGAAAAGTAACTAAGACAAACTTTGTCATTTAAGCTCACAGTTCCAGACTCCTAGTAGAATAATCTGCTGTCTTTCAGCTCCTCCACAACCTGCTCTTTATCTATTTCATTTTTCTCAAATCTCTGGGTTCCACAGTCCCCTTTAGTTAGTCTTGTGGCTATCCCCAGGATTCTGTATTTATTGTCTTGGCTTACTTGTTCAGTCATTTAATCATTCATTCATTCAACAAAGATTCATCAGGCTGATCTATGCACAAGTAATTTCATGGTTATCTTTGCTCACTCATTTATTTATTTATTTATTCATCCAACAAATATTGTTCTCTTTTCCCACCAATCCTCCGAATCCTGCCCATCTTTCAAGACTCTGCTTCAAGCCCTTCCTTTCATACTCTCTTCCTTGGCCAACAAAGCTGGCACACTCCCTGCCCCTTCCATGAATGTTGAAGTCAGAGAAGAGCATGACATACTGTAGCATTCAATTTCACTGTAGCCTGGCAAGGTCATCTTCGGTATCATCTTCCCATCAGGGGTCAGCCCAGGAGCAGCCCAGGATATACACTCCTTTCATATCTGCCACAGTGTCGAGTGCACATTAGGAATCAAAGAACACTATTTCACCTTTTGGGGTGGTTATTCCTGAACTGTAGCTTCAGAAACACCTTTCCCAGTTGAATAAACAAATAATATACAATAAAAATATAATGGTTTTTAATAGCTTTTAAAAAAGTATTACCAAGGCACTGGGAGTGTTTGTAATTCAGTGAAAGAGCACTTGCCTAACATGCACAAGGCCCTGGATTCAATTCCCAGGACTGAAAAAAATTGTGAACCTAGGTTCTCTTTCTTTGCCCTAAAATTTACTTAAAGTTTATGATAGTCTTGTAAAGTAGGTATTATTACCCCCATTTACAGATAACGCCGAGACTTGTCCATGTTCACGAAAGGATAAATCTCAGAGCATTGGCTTTCAACCCCTACACCGTGCTGCCTCCACAATCCTTGGGTGGTTTTCCTGAGTGAACACACATGTTGAAAAGCCTTTATGATGTTTGTGACTAATAGATTTTCACAGAAAATAAACTTTGCTTGTACCTAGACATCTGTCATATTTCTAGACATGGGACCATCCTACTGTTATCAAGAAACTTGGGAAAATTCCAGCAACTTGGCCTGGCCTACTGCTTAGTCCTGGAGCTAAGAGCAAAATCCTACAAGAAAGCCATGTGAGATGCACTCCTTGGTCACACCTCTGATTCTTGGATGCTGCCAGTGACATTCTCTGAGTTTCCACCCATGTGAAGAGTGATGGAGGTGGTGGTGGGGATGAGGAGTGCTCTGTGTTTTCCTTTGATGGTTACACCCTCACCCTACCAACTCAAGAAAAAGGGAGTGGCTAGGGACCTTACTGAAAATGTGCTGAGCATCTTTTCTCCCCAAGCAAAGCTCCCATATGTCCCAGCTGCCATATCCAGCCACCATGAGACACTTCCCTCCCTTCCAAGGCAATTACATGTCCTATACATTCATTCTGTGTCCACCTTGCTTGCCCCGGATTAGAGGCATGGATCCTGGATCCTCGATCCTGGAAACTGCTCCAGCCACGAAGACTTGCTGTCTTAATTCAGTCAGTGTAATTATGATTGTGCCTACTTCTGCTTTTCCCTCTGTGTTCAGAAAAGGTGGCTCTTACCCTACCCTGGTGATACAAAAGTAGTTTTGGGGTGCATATGGATGCCTTTTATTCCTTACAGGCAAATAAATAATGCTTCTCTTCCCTGCTTCTCAGCCCACTGCTTGGTCCCGTAGGGAGTCAGCTGCCTCAAGATTCCTTTCTTTAAATCCTCATGTCTGCAGCCTCTCAGCCTCCCTCCTGCTAATGCTGTTCGCACTCCTTCATAGGACTCTCTTTGCCCTCCCTTTCCAAACCATTCTGAAATCCCTTCTCCTTTTTCCCAAAGGAACCCTCAAACCTCATTCTAACCCAACTCTCCCTCCTCACCCTTCAGCAGTTTTCCTGAGATCTGCCAGGCTCCCACCATCTTGCTGCCCACTCTTCTCCACTCCTTGGGACCTGGGCTCATATTTTTTTTAATCTCTTCTCTTCTTTTAAATTCTTTCTGTCTGGAGCTATGATTCCTTTTTTTTTTTTTTACAACTGTCCTCCTTCCCGTTTATATTCTAATTTAGGTTATCTTTTTATTTTTTTGAGACAGGATCTTGCTATGTAGTTCAGGCTCACCTTGAACTCATATGTAGCCAACACTGGCCTCAAACTCAGTGATCCTCCTGCCTCAACCTCCTAAGGGCTGGGATAACAGGTGTGTGTACCACCATGCCTTTTGCATACATTTATTTTTTAAAAGCAATTAGAGTAGGGGGCACACAGGTATAATCCTAGCACTGGGAAGGCAGAGGCAGGAGGGACACCACCAGTTCAAAACCAGTCTGGAGTACATATTAAGTTCAAGGCCAGTCTGAACTGCATAGCAAGACCCTATCTCCAAAAATATCCCCAATAAATAAATGAATGTAAAAAGGTGCCACCAAAATAAAACGAGTAAATAATAAAGAGTACAAGCCATACTTGATACAAGAAACACAACCACTGTAGATTAAGGTAGGCAGTGGCTCTCAAACTGAACCTTCTATGGGATGCTTCATTTTCATTTCATTTGTTTATATTTTCATGGTCTGGGGAGACAGGAGAGTCACAGAGGTGTACACATACCGTTATAGTACGCAAGAGAAGAAATCTGAACTGAAAATAAGCCTCTCCTTCCTTCCATCCCTCATCTCTCTGCGGTACTGGGATGCAACTCATTTATTGGATCTTAGAAAACCATGTATCCATCAGCCTGGTATTATAGGATGATTAAAAGTTAATTGTAAAATAACTGCTTGGTCTAAGATAACATATTCTGAGAGTAGAGACAATATATAAGAAACCTCCATAGCTGTGCAGGTAGTAGAATAAAACTGAAAGTCAGCAAGAAGTGCAAGAATAAAATAAGTAGTGGGTCTCAAACCTAGACCTCGGTGGGATATTTTATCTTCATTTGATTTGTTCACATTTTCACGGCCTATTGGGGAATACTGGAATGTCAAAAAGATGTAGGTATATTATAACAAGAAGAGTTTGGACAGGAAATCTGTTTCTTTTTTTGTTTTCGTTATTTGCAGCGTCGAAGATCAGAACAAGGGCTTCACACATGCCAAGGTAGTGATCTACTATTGAAATATATCCAAGTTCAGAAAATCAATTTCTAAAATTAAAAAAAAATCACAAATTGGACCTGCAAGCTTGTCTAGGCTTTGCTCCAGGAGCGTTTCAGTGATCTCCCTTCCTGTGGGAATAGGAGACATTCTGTACTGCAAGTTCTGGCCTGGGCTCAGCCCTTCTTCCTCTCTGGCCACGAATGAAGTCTTAATTAGCAGTAGGCACACTATTGGTTTACGGAGGTTTACAGAAAATATTAATCAGCTTCAGTCCCAGTCAGTCCTCTGCGGTGCAGCTCGAGGGTAAACTCTTGAGTCCAGCTTCATCGACACAGACGACGCAAGGAGGCAGCAGCCCACAGGAACCCGCAGGGACCTTGGCCCTTCTCCCAAGCGCTTGGGCTTGTGGCGAGGGATATCGGGCTGGAGTTCCGGAGAAGCGATCCAATCCGTGGGGGGCGCCTGCCGGAGTCTCGGGTGTCAGTCGCAGCTTAGCGGGAGCAGGGGCCCTGAGGCCAGCCTAGAGTCCGGGCGGCGCCGACAACCCTGGAGCATTCGCTTCGGCGCCTCGTAGGTAGCGGCCGGACTAGAGCCAGCTCTGCGGCTCCGCGCGTGGCCCCGCCCCGCGCGCGTTGCCAGGGAAATCAGGTGACTAGCGGCTCGCGGCGCTCCGGGCGGCTGTGACGTCAGGAGCGCGGCTGTTCTTCACTAACTCACGGCAGGTGCTGCGCTTTTAGTGCTGGCTTGTCCTGTTTCGGTCGGTCCCGACTTGACCAGTATCCTGACAGTTCGTAGAGAGGAGCGGAGAGGTAAGGAGAAGTAGACCCGGGCCGGACTCAGCGGGCACCCGGGAGGGGTGAGGCGCGTGCCCCTGCGCTCCTCAGAGGCGCTCCTCAGAGGCGAGCGCAAAGCCCGGGAGTCAGGAGCGCGCCGGGAGAGCTGCCGCCTGCCGCTTGCCCACCGGATGCCCGCGGCTTCCTTGCGGTTCTCCCGCCCTCCTAACTTCCGGGCGGTGGACTGAGGGGCTCCTTGTTTCTGCGGTCGCGCGTCGCCGATTCGTCTGGCTGGGAGCGGGGCTCGCCGCACCCCGTCTCGGGGGACGGCCGCCTCTGGCTGCGAGTTCTGATGCGCAACTGTACGTGCTTAGAGCGGCGCCTACGGGAGGGCCACGGGAGGCCACTGCGGGTGGGAGCCAAGCCGGTGTGCACTAGGAGGAGGGCACGTCGAACCCGGCGCTCAGAGTCCCTGTTGCGGGTCGGGGAACCTGACCGCTGCTGGGGGCGCAGACTTGGAATCTGAGAAGACCTGTTGGAGACTAGAGGTCTGAGGGGTGGAAATGTATGTAGGCAGAGAGAAAGAGGAACCTCCGGAGCTGTAGACCTTGAGCCTTGCACTGGAGGTAGCAGAAACTCGATTTGGTCATTGGAGTAACTGCTGGGTGTATTTGAGGGGAAAAAAGAGTTTGGAGAATTATAGAGCCGGTTAGAAAAAACTTGGAACGCCCATCGGAGGCCTGAGGTTTTATTGTGCTGTGGGAAAGCATTGACTTCCACCCCCAGCCTCTACTAGTGATTGAACCCGGCCTTACACAACACTGGGCAAACATTATCCAGGCCTATACTCCAGTCAGCCCTTTTAAATTTCTTTCTGATATTGGTTATCCCAAAATTACTCTAGCTGGCTTCGAATTTGAGGTTCTTCTGCTCTGGCTTCCGGAGTAGCTGGAATTATGGACGTATGTCCAGTTTGAGCCATTGAAATACTGGCTGGATTGGGGTAGGAAAAAAATTATGATGGGGCACCACTGAGGTTGGTGTGACGGTCCAAAACGAAAGTGACAACACCCAAACTCTTGTCTGATGGGATTTCTGGAACCTACTTATGAAGTATTTACTCCAGACACACGGTGGGATACAGGCAGGCAGGTGCCCCTTAATGAACCAGCCATTGTCAGCAGGTATTTTAAAAATTTCTTATGCAAAAAAATTCTTATGTGAGAGGGCACACCCAGCAGCTTATTTTTCTTGTATCTCATTTGAGTAGATTAAATAACTGGCTATGAGCTGTGCTCCTCTCCATATTCATGGAGATTGTAATTCCACAGCACTTTGCCCCTCAGAGATTTCAGTGTCTGAGATGTCTAGGGTGAAATTTGAATACCAGGTGAGTGGTAGGAGATATAATGGCAAGAAATTATTAAAAGAGAATCAGAGTGCTGGGCTTTTAGCTCCGTGAGAGAGGGAAAGAAAGAGAGAGAGATTAGCACCCAAAACATGAATAATGGGACATTGGGTAAATTGTAATTGTGAAACAAAAATTTCAAGCCTAGTCCTTGCCATATCAGCTTCTCTTAGTTTGTGGGCTTCTCTGTAAATTGCTTAAGTGTTTCTTGGTTTTTTGGCTTGTTCGGTTTTGTTTTTGTTTTTGTTTGTTTTTTGAGACAGGATCTTGCTATGTACGCTAGTTCGTAGGTTGGCCTTGAACTCACTGTGTAGTCCAGGCTGGCCTTGGGCTACATAGTGAGTTTGCAGCCATCTTCTTGTCTCAGCCTCCTGAGTGCTAGGATTACAGAACAGTCTCCTATGCAGGGCAAGATTGGTTACATGTTTCAATTTCTTGAGAAACAGGAAGAGATGTTTTTGTTACATAAGGAAGAATGATTTGGTGATTTATAGTTGTTTCCATCCCTGAAATATTGTTCTGTGACCAAAGATATACCCAGGTATCCATTTTGTATTGGTACTTTAAAAGTTTTGTTTTCTGAGAGGACATGAAATGGCTGAACCTCACATTAATTTATACTGTATTTGTTTGACTCCAGAAAACAGAATTGGACCTCCAGGGATCCTGTACAGTAAAAGACAGTTTAGGGAATTGCTAAGAACTTAGGAGGGTGACTGCAGCTGGTTTGTGTATAAATGTAGAAACCAGTGCAGCACTCCAGGGAGACCAAGTCCACAATGGAGAATCCTGGGGAATGGGAACTTCCAGTCAGGTCAGTGGTCATTCTCTATATAAGAAGCCCCAAGATAGGTGATTTTAAAAAGTTTCAAAAGATGTAAAGATTCACAGTGGTTTGTAAGGGGCTTTGCATAATTTCCTAATATTTCCTGGAAATTAAATATGTTTGCCACATTTTTTCTTGGTTTTTGTTTTTGTATTTTTGTTTGTAGTCCAGGAGGCCAACGTGGCAGGATCACTTAAGCCCACTAGTTTAAAAATAGGATGGCCCACGTAGAAAGGCCCCATCTTAAAAAAAAAAAAAAAAAAAGACACACAAAACACCTAATCAATTAAAAAATATAAAATAATTTTTGTTAACCATTTTCTAAATCTCTTTGATCATGTTTGAATTGGACAGCTAATTATACTTCTCTGGAAACATTCCATCCCTTCCTCCCCCAGCCACAGTAACTATGTGCTGTCAGGGCAGTTAAGTAGGCCAAGAGTTATTGGAAATTTTCCCTGCCTTCATTCACCCCTACAAGTTTTCTCACTGGTAAAAAAGTTAAGGCTTCATTGTCAGGAAAAAATGTTAATGTGTTTCCCTGAAGGCAAGCCATGATAAACAACAGGGCCTGCAAGGAAATGGTCTCCCTTGGGCTCAGTTGAAACCAACTGGGAGGCATGGTGTGTCAACCGGAACACTCAGAGCCGTCACCTTTGTCACTCAAAGCCATGGACAAGGCACACCTTTCTTGGCGCAGAAACATACCTTGACCTTCAACCACATAATGATCAGAAGTCTTCACAGGGGTAACAAGGAGAATTAATGAGGAAACTATGTGAAGTCAGCTTTGAGCTCCTCCAAAGCAGGCTGTTTTAATTTTTGGGTAAATGGTGTATTTTGAGGTAGAAGTTATAAACTTATAAAAGTCTCATTCAAATTCTAAGGCCTTTTTGCAATTTTTTTCCCCTTAGAGTCCGTAGAGTCAGCCTATAATCAGGATCTGCATGCCAGAGGTTAAGTGAATATTTGTATTCGTGTGTAAATAAGTTCAGGTTGTTCAGTACGTTTTAGTGTTTAACTCTGGTCTTGGGTCTTTCAGAGTGCCTACTGTGAAGCAGTAACACCATAAGCTGTTAGGTTGGCATCCAGCATCCTTTTAGTAATAGTGTTATTAGAAATTGTCTCAGCCCTGAAAAGTGTTAGTCATGAAGCTTGTCAGAGACAAAAATAAATAATAATGCTCACTAAATTGGGTAAAGAAGTAGTCAAGCCACCAGTCCTACTACAAAGTTTAGTAGACTGTCAAGTGGTCGTTGAAGTACCAGGGACTCTATGGAGCTATGAAACCCAGCACTTAGACTTCTCGTCCAGGTGTAGCTCACTCACCTGAGGGAAGTTCAGTTCAGATGAAGAGACTTAGTGTTTTTCTCAAGTTGAACTGAGTACTGTATTCTAGGCCTCCAAGCTCCCCAGCTTGAGCAAGGATACTAATTGGCTTGGCTATAAAATTGGAGTCAGCAATTAAAAAGCAGAATAGAAGCAAGGGAATTGATGTGAGTTGACCCTCCAGTCTCACAACCAAAAAGATTTGCACTACTTTGAACACTGTATATGCAGGACTCTTCAAAAAGAAATGAGTTTGGGCTGCTATCTTTGTAGCTTTTAGGAGACATATGTGAACTATTAATATCTCTGATTTACAGTGATTTGAAGTGGAATTTTTCTACTTTATGATGATGCAAACGTGTACCCATACAATCATTTGGTTTTTTACTTACATTATTTAACAAATAAAGTATTTAGCATTTTACAATAAAATAGGTAGATAAATGCTCAACTATAACAGAGAAAGAGATACTGTTATAGCTACTGTTAATGTCCGGTTGTCTTAATATAAAGTACTGTGTTGCCTATGTTGTCCTGTTCTGATCTGCTCTGTACTGCCCTCTTTTAGCTTATTCTCTTTAAAATAAAATTTAAAAAAGAAAAAAACAGGTAGATAAATGTTCTGAGTTAAATAAATGTTCTGAGCATGTTGAAGGTAAATGAGGCTAAGCTATGGTGTATGGTTAGGTTAACTACATTTTTTATTTACAATATTTCCAAGTTATGATGGGTTTATCAGGATATAAGTCAAGGAGCCACTGTAGTGAGTCAGGCTCTAAGGCAGATCTAGGAAACTGGTTGGGTCCTCACATCTAAAGTGAGAGACAAATGGTGCAAATCCAGTCTCTGTAGGCAGCAAGCCCATGGTATGACTTTGCTGCAAACAAAGACTGATTTGTATATTTTTTTTGTGCTCTCATTAGAAGGTTTATGGGAGTGTTGGTAATTGTAGCATGAGGTGAGTTACTCTGTCTGGATTTACTTAATAGAGAGTAATGCCTTACTTAGCAATGCCTATCAGTAGTTCCTTGATAATTTATGCTAAAGAATTGTTAACTAGTTCCAAGAGTATTCTAGAAAAAATACATCAAACTAAAAACTATGTAGACACACTAGGTTTTCAAAGAAAGGCAGGGGATTGGTTGAACAGTAAAAGTATTTAAGGAGAGGGAGACCTGGGAAACATGCTAGACTCCTGCCATATTTAATTCCAGTGCTGAACATTTCCCAATCAGCCTGCAGTATCAGGGCTTTAGGGGATTAATTGGGGATATTATGTGTGAAGAAGGGGACATCTGTAGAACCATACCTAGCGCTTGAGTCCTGAGCCTAGTGCTTGGTGTTATCCTGCTGCCACTAGCCTCCTAGACAACCTGGGGTCTACCTTCCTGCTAGCCTTTTCTCCCCAACACTGTCCTCTCTAAAGCTGATCTAAACCTTCCATCACAGTTTCTGCATCTTTTGGCCCTGCTAATTTTGTAGGATTTGTTGTTGTTGTTGCTGTTGTTTGTTTCTGGTTTTGTTCTGGGAGGGCTGTACAAAGATTGAACCAAGGGCCTTTGTAGTGCACTACATCCCCAGACACTTTTTATTTTTGATTTTTGAGAACATTTTGCTAAGTCACTCAGTTATCCAGGCTGGGCTTGAATTTGCATCCCTCCTGCCTGAACGTCTCAGAGGTCTGGATCATAGGACTGCACTGCCAGGCCCATCTCTGGCTTTGCTAACTATGTTGATCTAGCAATCTTTACTATTTGGTAGTGGCTACATGAGAGACTCCAGTGAGAAGTGGTTGTGTTTAAGCTAAGGAAAGATTCCAAATGCTTCTCACACTTCATTTATGTTCTGCTTGCATGATTTTTGTCTTATCTCCATACCAGCTTTACTACTACTTAAGAAATGCTCTTTTTTAAAAAATCCTAACATTTTAAAATGAAACTGCATCCTTGTCTTAAATTGCAAACTACTGTCACCTGTCACAAATAGAAGGTAAACATGAAAAGTTAAAATGAAGTTGTTTATTCATGCTTTTCAAATCATGCCACATACCCTATATGTGGAACTACTGCCTGCACCCAAAGGTATGACTCACTAATAGAGAGCAAGCAGCAGTAGCTAGGTGGTAGGGATGATGATGGTAGGCAGGCCTTTGGACAGTACCACTTGAATCCTGTCTTAGAACTCACATGGGTTTCTAATACTAGGAAGGCCACAGAATCTAGGAGCTAAAGAGAAATTAATACAATGCAAAATCACTGGTATTTTGATACAAAGTTTGCCAAAAGGAGGCTTAAGTGGTGGTGAGGCTGTGTAGGCTGCATTAAATTCAGGGGCCTAGCTTCATTGGTACTGTGATATATTGTTCTTTCTTTGCAGATGTGCTCTTAGAAAACTATTTTTTTCTTAGAAGCTGGTAGGATGCCATCTTTAAAGAACTCTTCAGTTCCCCGAAGTACTTTGAGTCCTTTGTCTTTCACATATAGAGGACCGCAGCCAGGTGTGTGGTGGTGAATGCCTGTAATCCCAGCACTTGGGAGGCTGAGGCAGGCTGATTGCTATGAGTTTCAGGCCAGCCTGAACTACATAGCGAGACCCTGACTCAAAAAACCACATATAGAAGACTGTCTCTGTGGATATTGCTTATGATAAGAATCTGAAGTTGTCGCCAGCATTTCTGTTTTCCAGCTGCTGTTGTCCATAAAGCCTGTGCCTTTAAAAATCCTATGAAAAGAAATGGAAAGGGTGAGCTGCCTGGGGGTTGTATGATCTCTTAGGGTGCCGTGTTGGGTAGGCAGGAATGGTACTTGGTGCTGTGAAGTGAAATTTTCTGTTGTCTATTAAGAGTTGCCTGCAGTGTTAACTGTGCTGCAGCTCCCGAAAGGGTCAGGAGAGTGTGCTTTTGTGCTGGATCAAGGGTTGGTAATCATCAGGAACCAGTTGTGCTTAGCTGAATTGCTAGTGCATTAAGCCATAGGGGCCTTTTTCTAAGCCAGCAAGATTTTGACTTTCCCACAAAGCCTAATCTAATGCTCTGGGAGGAGGCAGGCAGAACCTGCCTTTTAGGGGCTGTCCTTGTGGGGGACTTGGCCTGAGAAGTGGCCTGGTTGGGCTTGTTGGGAGGGATGGCCTGTCCCTTTCTGTGTGCTCTCAACTTGGCAGGGGGCAGAGTTCTTCCCTTCTCTCTCTCATGGCCCTAGCCTTTCCTTTTATTTCCCCAATTCACTTTTTGTTAATAGCCTTCTTCCCTTGTCTGTTCCCTTCTGTTCACTGCTGCCCTTTCTTTTGTTGTTTCTCTTGCTGGGCCTCATTTTCTCCATTCTTGCTTTGAGGGCAGACTATCTGAAGTTCCAGACTTACATTGCTGTCTTGTATGTCCCACTGACTAAATGTAATTCAGAGGCCCCAGCCTTTTTTCTGAGGAAGGACCAACCTTTGCTTCTTCACTTTTAGGTAGCACCACTGATGGGGTGCGGAGTGAAGACCCTGAGTGGTGGGTAAGGCTGGGCATGCCAAGGGGGCCCCTGCAGTATGTTGGGTTGTGTATGTGTGTGTGTATTTACTGCTGGAGCTGTCAGTAAAGAGGCTGAAGTCCCTTTGGAGACTCCTTGAAGATGAAAGCAAAAAGTCTGAGTTCAGGCAGTTGTCTGTGTTTTGCCGAGGACCTCAGTTGCAGTAACACTATAACTCTGCCTCTGGACCTGTGAAAACCACCTTCAACATACCTGTGAAATCTGAAGAACTTTGCGCTTTTTCTGATACATAACAGATTAATGGGCTTTTTAATTAATTGTTTTTAGACAGAATCTTGCTGTGTAGTTTAGGCTGGCCTTGAACTCATTGTGTAGCCCAGGCTAGCCTTGAACTAGCAATCTTCCTGTCTCAGCCTCCCAAGTGCTGAGATTACAGACGTACACCACCATGCCTGGCTAATGGGAAATATTTTTATTTTCATATTTTTCACAAAAATAATGTTTAATGTTAAAGTTTATTCTTAACATACAGTTATTTTATAAATATTGTTGAATGAATGTTTACTAATGTTGTCTGACATAGCTGAAGCTATGTGAACCCTTTCAAAAGAAGTAATAACTATAGAAAATAAAAGTGCAGTGCTTTGAAAACCCACTGTTATGGGGCTGTGCTGACCATCACCTCATCCATGGCATACTGTTTCATCCTACAAATGCTCTGCACTTTTGCACATTGCTTTTTCTGATGGAAGCATGAAGATCGAAGTAATCTGAATTTTACCATAGCTGTCAGTGTGGTCATTTTCTCCTAGAAGTTGCCTCTACCTTCCCCAACTAGTTACTTGTTTACTTTTTGAGCTCACAGGACTGTGCTTCTGTCTCAGCTTGGTTTTGTGATTGCTGATGTTACTGTACATCTCTTGATAATCTGAATGGAGACTGTCTCTTGCTAATCCTTGTTCCAGTAGTGCCTGGAACCACTAATGCTAACATATAGTCAATGTTCCTGGAAATTTTCATGAAATGAGTAAATGATGTGTGCCTGGAATAAACTAGTATATCAATGCTAAAATTTAATGAAAACTGTAAACCAGAGATGAATGATATGGTAGCACAAAGTCAGTAATTCAAAAGCAATTTTTTAACCTAACAACCCACATTCAAAATTACAAGTCTGAGATTCAAGAAAAATTGAGGACCCTACAATATAAAACAATCTATTTATGAAGGCCCTATGTAAAGGCCATCTAAAAGAGGCCATTTTAGGGCTCTGGGTTTTTAAGACATTCACAACAAGCCATAATTCCTATGTCTCACTGCCAGGTGGCTTGAACCACTAATTTTATTAGTAGAAAGACCAATAAATATGATTAGATCCATTTGTATCATCAGTGGTACAGGTTTTTTGAAGGGGCAGTCATGTATGTGCCACCAGTGGTTCAAGCCAGCAGAAACTTGTTAAAATTTTTACAAAACTTTTATTAGTACATGTTTGCAGTAACATGTGTGCATTACACATATTTAACTTTATTTTCCCGCTGCTCTCATCTTCTGGTTCTCTTCCCATTGGCTAAAGATAGGTGTTTGTTATTAAAAACAGCTGTATAAGTTACTGAGCCAGGTATTTAAGTGTAGAAGGATATGCATGACTTCGTGCTTTGATAGTAAGAAGGGTTGGTTCAAAGTGGGAAAATCTGTGTGTAACCAGAATAAGCTTGTTTTGTTTCACCCATTGTACCCAGCCAAGTGCTCTCTTAGTTTGAAACAGAAAGAACATTTAAAGACTTTAGAGGACCAAAGTTTTCTTGTGAAAAAAAGATCGACAGCTATTAAAAAATCACAGCAAAAAGTAGATGTAGACTAGATTAGCAAGAGAAGATTAGTAATAGTAACAAAAATTGGTGTATTAGAAATGGATAAATCTAAGGAAACAATCTAGCCATTAAAAAAGTGATGGCAGCATAAAAATAACAGAAAGTGTTAGACAACTACTCCCCTCCCCATACATGGATTCTCCTATTGAAAATTTCAGAAACATAGTTGGGTGTAAGTAGTAAAAATTGCCCATAATTTCACTACCCAGAGAAAACCACTATAAATGCTTTTTTTCATTATTAACTGTGGTAGCACACACCTGTAATCCCAAGACTCTGGGAGCCTGAGGCAGGAGGATTGCAAGTTTGAGTCCAGCCAGAACAACTTGAGGCAGTCTTATAATTAAAAAAAAAAAAAAAAGCCTGGAGATGTAGTTCAGGTGCAAAGACCCTGGGTTCAATACTCATTGTTTGCTATTACTGTACAGGTTAGAGTGTGAAAGTCTTAAATGTCCAACTCTATAAGTTTGTAGCTTTTCTGTATACAACAAACACACTGAGAGAGAAATTAGGAAATCTGCACCCTTCACAATAGCATCCAAAAAAAATGAAATACTTAGGAAGAAGTCTAACAAAGGAAATAAATAACTATATATTGAAAATTATAGTACTCTGAAAAAGGAGATTGAAGAGAATATCGGAAAATGCAAAGATATTTGTGAGTGAAAATGAACACACTTCCAAAACTGTTACACAAATTTAATGCAATCCCGGTAAAAATACTATTAGCATACCTCACAAAGCTAAAGAAAATATTCTTAAAATTCATTTGGAACCAGAAGAGACCTAGAATAAGGGGCCAGGGATTTAGCTTAGCGGCTCAAGCACTTGCCTGGTAAGCAAGTTTGATCCCTGGTTTAAAAAAAAAAAAAACCACATAGAATAGCAAAAGCAATCCTGGACAACAAAGGCAAGGCAGGAGGCATCACAATCCCTGCTTGAAATTATACTGCAAAGTTGCCATGATAAAATCATCATGGTCTTGACCAAAAAACAAAGCTGAAAACCAGTGGAACAGATTGGGAGATGCAGGCACAACTACAAACACTCAGCCACCTTATCTTTGACAAAGGGGCCAAACATGTTCACTGGAAGAAGGCCTCTTTGAAAATGGTGCTATGAAAACTGGCTCTCTACATGCCAAAGACTAAAACCAGACCCATGTCAATCACTATGCATTAAACTGAAGTCAAAGTTAATCAAAGATCTAAATATTAAAACGGAATAAATCTGCTGGAAGAGAAAGTAGGTAGAAATCTTGAAGACATAGCTGCAGGTGGAGAGTTCATGAACAAAACCCAGACTACACAGGAAATACTTTAAAGAATCAACAACTGGAATTTCATGGTATTAAGGTTTCGCACAGCAAAAGAAATCTGTGAACAACACAATGAAAAGACAACCCACAGAATGGGAAAAAATTGTAACCAGTTGTCACTCAGATGAAGGACATGTAAAGAACTGAAAAAAGTCAGACCCCCCCCCAATTCAAAGACCCAATCAAAAACTGGGCATCTGAGATGAATACACACTTCTTAGATGAGGAAAAATGGCAAATAAATATATGAAAAACATTCAACATTACTAGTCATTCAAGAAATGCACATTAAAACAATACGGAGATTCCATCTCACCCCAGAAACAATAACTGTCATCAAGAAATCAACCAATAACAAATCCTGGAGGGGCTTCAGGGAAAAAAGAACCCTTCTTCACTATTGGTGGGAATTAGACTGGTGCAACCACTGTAGGAATCAGTGTGGCGATTCCTCAAAAAAAACTTAAGATTAGAAGTCCCATTCCACCCTGCTATTTCCCTTCTAACTTCCCAGAAGCATTATAAACATCATAGCACAGTGATATATGTGCACCCATGTTTATAGCAGCACAATTTATAATAGTTAAATCTTAGAAACAACCCAAATGCCCATCAAAAAGGAATGCATAAAAAAGAGTGGTCTTTCAAATATACAATAGAATAAATACTACTCAGCCATAAAGAAGAATAAACTTGCAAACTTGCAACTTTTATAGATAAATGAATGCTATTTGATACCATACTCATGAGAGATAAATCATACTCGCACGTGTAAAAATCATATTGTGTCACTGGTGTGAGAAATTGAAAGAATAAGGCCTAAAATGTACAGTAGATATTGTGAAATGGGAAAAAATTGTTCAAAAGGAAAAAGGAACTAGGATCGGTAAAAGGGGGGTCAGTAGGGAAAAAGGGAAAGTGCAAGTCAGTTACAATATTAGTGTCTCATTAAAAAGAAAGGTTTGTGCTAATATCAATTGGAGAAATTTTTATGCCCATATCTTGTACCCCTAGTAACGATTTTCAAGATAACAACATGTAATGTATTAACTATTTTTATTCTTATTACTTTGTTATGAAATTTTGCTTTACCTTTTTTCCATAAAAAAGTTAGTTGAGTTTTGTTGTTTATTTTGTTTTATTTTTGAGACAGATTCTCTCTATATAATCTGGGCTGGTCTTGAACTTGCGACAATCCTCCTGGCTGAGCCTCCCAAGCACTGAGATTGCAGGCATGCACCACCATGCCCTGCTCTTGAATTTGGTTTCTTTTGCTTATCTTTGCTTAGAATTCATCCATGTTGTTGCATGTAGTAGTCTTTTATTTATTGTTGCTGGGTGGTTTTCTACTGTATAAATGCAATTTATCCTGCTGTTGGTGACCATTTGGATGGTTTCCTATTTAGGGCTATTATAACTTGAGCTACTTTGAATAGTCTCATTTATGTCATTTGGTAGATCTGTGCTCTCACTTCCCTTTAGTATATAGTCCTGTGCTGGATGCACTATGATCCACAGCTCACTGCATAGACTGCAGTGGTCCCATAGACTACATTGTCTAGTGACCTGATACCATCTTAGTTTGTGTAAATATATTTTGCGATGTTTGTACTCAGTGAAATCCTCTAATGATGCATTTCAGAACCTATCCCTGTAATTAAGTGAAGAATGTATACCTAAAAGTAGAGTTCCGGGGTTATAAGGTAAATTCTGCCAAAGTCATGAATATATGATATGCATTTTTCTAAAGCTTGATTTTTAGCTTTTACTTATAGTCTGTCATACTTTGTGGATTTTTGTGTGTGTGTATTATAAGGGTAGGGATCTACGATATCCAATTAATCCAGACTTTTTAAAAAAATACTACCTTTTATTTTTCTGAACTGCAGTGATGGATTTCTGTTAAATTAGGTGATTACACTGTATGGGCTTGCTTTAGGACTCTTTTTTCTGTTATATTAATCTGTTTATCAGTATTTGTTTTAAAGGAAATTTGGATCAGGCTGACTATATAGCTCTAAAATTTGTTTGGTGGTACTGAAGATTGAACCTTGGGCCTCATACTGTGCTACATCTCTAGCCTCCCCTCCCTTTTTAATGTTGTGTGTGTGTGTTGGTTTTGTTGATTGGTTAGTTTTTGAGGCAGGGTCTTGCTAAATTGCTCAGGCTGGCCTCAAACTTGAAGTCCTCCTGCCTCAGCCTCCCTAGTAGCTGGAATTACAGGTGGTGCTGAACCTGGCTGCTTTAAGTTTTCTTGCATAATATTACATTGTACTTCAAAGCATACATTTAAAACAAGAGATGGGAGCGTAGCTCAGTGGTAGACCATTTGTTACATACAGGCATGAGGGCTTGGGTTTAAGGTCTAGCTACACACACACACAAGTTGTATGCCAAAAAAAAAAAAATCCATACAGCTATTAAATGCATGTTACCGTAACACCATAGTTTAAGTTTTTAATAACTTTTTGTACATGTGGGGTTTTTTTGCTTTGTTTTGTTTTGTTTTGTTTTGTTTTGTTTTAGATATGGTCTTGCTATGCAGTTCAGGCTGGTGTTGACTTCACTGTGTGAGTGGAAGAATAAGTTGAAAGGAACAGCTATTTGAGCTCACTCTGACTAGGCTGTCCTCAAACTTGTGGTAGTCCTCCTACTTTAGCCTCCCGAGTACTGTAATTACAGGCATGCAGCACAGCACACACCAACTAGACATGTAGTGTTTTTTTCCTGTTTTATTTTGGTCTTTTATGTTGGAGACTTTCCTCCAATGTTTGATGATTGTTATTCATTTATGTATGAAGCAATAAAAAGTTAATTAGAAATTCTGCACACAGTGGCTTTACTTTGGGTGATTGGATGAATCATTTCTTTGGTATTCTCCCAAGTATTAATATAGGTAAGTTTTTGAAATTTTATTTTTCCACAGGAAAATTTCCATTTTACTGCCGTCAGAATCAATGCCACTCTGTCTACTAGGTAGATTGTAATTTAACAGTTTTTCCAAGTTATTATTTTTTATTTCTTGAATCTCTGCTTCGACCAGGTCTTTTATAGTGTCTTATCTCCATGAACTGCTTTCACAAAGAATAGATGCTGCTTCTCATTGTGTGGTTGAATGACTGCTAATCCTGTGACTTTGAGCATGTTTTGAATGGAATCGTGGGATAGCAGTGTTCAACAGTCTATTAATGACTCTGGGCTGCTGTGATATTTGAGCTGTTCCTTTCAGAGCTTTGATTTGTCTTTAATGCTACATTCTCCACTGTTTATATTTGATCCTTAATGTAATGTTCCAGTATAGTAGGGCTTGCTTTTTACCTGACCTAATTTATAAGGGAAAATGCTCATGTTACAAAGTTCGGTATCATACCTTAAATTTAAAACTCGTTTGTATTTTGATTTTGTTATGTAGTTTGCACTACACTGCATCAGTGTTAAGTAATCTTTTGTACTTTGATTTGCCTCTTTACTAGCTTGGGAATAATTGATTCACACTGGGTGAAGTTCCGCTTTTCAAATACTAGCCCTAAGATCTTTGATTCAGCTCAGATGCCTTTTTCTGTGACTTTTGTTGTTCATTTACTGGGACTTTTTCCTGTTTAGAAGAAACTGAAAATGGAACCAGGTCTCTATTCCTCTAAAATGACAGTCTTGGGAATGCAAGAAAGGCATATATGTCAGAGGGGGTCATGGTGGCTGGAGCACCTTTGGGGTTTATCCTTTTATTAGTGCCACTGTGAACAGTAGATGAGGTCTTTCCTCTAGATGTTACTCAAGTCCTCAGACACAGGGAAAAAGCACCTAATAAAAATAATGGGGAGGTGTGACTGAAAAGAAGGACATACACCCTTGAAAGAGAGTTTTGAGGGAGAGAGTTTCCAGGGAGAGAATCGCACAGAATAATAAGAAATAGATGCACAGAATAATAAGAAACAGATGCAAACATGTGGATCAAGAAAAGTCAGAAAGCTCAGTGTGTTGGCACACTCATAATCCCAGCAATCATGAAGGTAAGGCAGGAGGATCAGGAGTTCAAACCTAGGCTAGGCTACATACCAAGTCCTTGCCTCAAGAAAAGAAAAAAAAGTTGTGAAACAGAATCCTGAAGTCCTAATTCTAAACCTTTCATTCTTTTTTCTACTTACTGCTTGCTGTTCTTAGAACATTGTCTTTAGAGAAATGTAGGTCCAGACTTTGTGCAGAACGAGAATGCTCATTACTACAAAGTCTTGTTAAACTAAACAAGTTAAACTACATTTTTAATGAAATTAGGTCATCAACATTATTTTCATGACAGAGTAGTTATGAAGGCTGAGTTTTACTTCTGTGGTTTAAAAGTAAATAATGAAATGGTTAGATGGAAGGTTAATGAGACTGATACCTGTGTTAATCAGGGCTTACTAGGTTTTTTACAGAGGACAGAAGACATACAATGCAGATATGGCCAACATTTACCTATGCTGATTCAGGTGATGATAGTAGTTTTAGTCACCATGAAAAACTTCAATTAGGGAAAGGGGAAAAGTCTTCCTTGATCAGGGTGTGGTGCTGTGTTGGTGCATAGGAGAGATCAGAGAAGGAAAAGAACTCTAGTTCTTTTTTGAGTCCCTTTAAAAATAAAGAGTCTTGAAAATGGGGGCCAGAATGTGTCTATGGTGAAAAGAGACACTCTAAAACTATCATGAGTCAGTAATATAAACTTTTACTTTTTAATGTCTTCCTTCAAGGAATTCTCTTCACCTCATTGTCTCTTAACTGTTTTTAAGGCCTTACCCCAGCATTCTATTTTACCTCCTTTTCTAAAAATCATAGTCCTTTTGGTTCTCTTCTGAGCCACTTGCTCAAGGGAAGGATTTGAGCCATATCGATACCTGTTCCCCACTATGTAGCCTAATGCCAGGACACTTAGTACTATGTGTGTGCGTGTTTGGATAAGTGCTATTCATAAGGTCTCATTAACTTACCTTGCCATTGGTTCCTACAACTGGAAACTCTATAGAAGTAGATTGGGTTAGGCTGGACTTCAGTCTTTGATTTATGAGTAGTTAAAAAATGATCTGGAATCCCATTTCTTTGCTTCTTTCTACTGTGCCTTTCCGAAGTGCCCACTTCATCTTAAGGCTGACAGGGCTATAGATTGATTGTCAGGAATTTTGTGGACCACGTCTTTTCTAGACTTTGTGTGTACCTATTTTAAGAGGAAAGGAAGATAGGAGTGTTAGGAGAGTTTTGTACTGATTGAACCATTTTAGAACCAATCCTAGTGGTGAAGGGATGCTGCTTGTGTTTGGCTGAGTCCTGATTCCTTAAATTAGTCATAATGGAAAAGGAGAGGATGTGACCTGGATTGGTTGATACAGACAGGGTTCGCCCTAGAGCTAGAGTATGATGAAGCATGTGAGCCCCAGAAAGAATGAATGCATACCTACCTGGAAATCCGACTACTGTTAGGAAGGGAGAATATGGATGTTATGTGGGCATCCAACAAATTCCACCATTAATTTTCACTTTATGACTATTATTTCATATAAAGTCACTTAGGAATTTATTGATTGTGTGCTATGAAAAAGAATAGTGAAATTATATGAGTGTGAAAATTTTACTATTTACCTGGGGATGAAAGACATTGAAATTAGTAAAATGTTAAATAATCAAGACACATTTATGGCATCAGTATGACAGATATCATGTTGAGTGAATCGTATATAGAATGTATACTTTATATTCCCCAGGATGGTTTATTTGCTTTTAATCTGGCAGTCACAGTGGAGATGACAGAAGTGGTAGAAACAAGATTTTGGCCCTCATCTTCATTGCCAGTCAAGAGAATGGTTAACAGGCAGGGGCTGGAAAGCATAGCCTTCCTCACAGAAGTAAACTGCTGAGGACTGGACCCGCTGTGAACACAAGTGAGCGTTTCCACTGAGCCCTACAGAGTACTGGAAGCCTGGATGGTTGAAGAAGACACTTAGCATTCTCCAGAGGGAGATTTGCCCAGCCACTCAGAGAAGTGGATCTAGGGAGAGCAACTGGATCACCCTGGCTCACAAAGCAGTCAGTGGGTACAGATTTGATTGGTCACAAGTGGGTGTCTGTGAAAGTGTAGGTGTGTAGGTGTGCATGTGTGTAGGTGTGCATGTCACAGCCAGTAGTGCTCCTTGTCAGAAGTTCTGCTGTGACCCATCCCAGTTTATTGGAGGGTTTCTAGTACTGGGTCAATTTTGACTAATCAGATTCATAGTTAGTACTATTAGACTGTCATCTTAAAGCTCTCCAGTCACATTTATGGAATTTCAGGGAACTTAAAAACCAAAATATCTTGTTATTCATTCAGCATGTCTGCTTATGGGCCTGCCTTTGTAGGCACAATGCAAGTCTAGGGGCAGGATGGTGATTCAAAACTGTTTAGTAGAAGAGACAGACAACAGGCAAATAAGCCGATGCATAAGATAATTGCCAGTTGTGGTAAGGAGAAAAAAAAAATGAACAGAGCTGGAGATTACAGAACTCTTAAGACATGTTGAAGGCATTTTTAAAAATGATCACATGTATAGAAAATTTGTACCTGTACATGATATAACTTATTTTTTCCTCCCAACACTGGTATTTTGTAAATGATCTCATGGGCTCATGAAAAAGATCTCATCTTTTTCATAATGATTTCCATAAGTTAACATATTCCCACCAATTTGAACCACCATTGATACATGCAAGACTGTTGTATTAGGTGCTATGGGACAATCCCATTGTGTGGTACAGGCTGCCCAGTGGGACACTTAGATATGTATCACCAATGGTACAAGCCACTCAGTGGGACAGTCTTGCATGTATGGCCCGATTGTGAACATGTTAAAGGCAAATAATTTTCATTCTTTTTGTCTCTTGTGTATGTCCTTTGCAGGTCCATGATGAACCCAGAGCATCCTCCACCATATCCGGGCCCAGGCCCAACAGCCCCATACCCACCTTATCCGCAACCAGCAATGGGGCCTGTGGGGGGACCCTACCCACCTCCACCTCCTCAGGGGTACCCCTACCAAGGATACCCACAATATGGCTGGCAAGGTGGACCTCAGGAGCCTCCTAAGACCACAGGTGGGTGTCTGAATATGTAGGGGTGTGTGTGTGTGTGTGTGTGTGTGTGTGTGTGTGTGTGTAACCCTGTGTCATCAAAGAAAATATTTATATGGTTTCTTTGGCAGAGAAGAAACTGTTTGGCTTGTGGCTAATATTAGTGGTGATGGCTGCAGGTGGCTTTCCACTCAAGAGACCCAATAAGTTCTGCTGACTTCTTTCATCCTGTCGTCTCTGGGATTGATGACTTCCTGGCCAGCAGGTTCACAGGGAGCCACCCCCTACAGCATTGGGCAGGGGTTGGAATACTGCCCTGATGTAGCCAGTTTTACATTTCACTTTTCACTTGTTGGGGTTATTTTATCTGTCAACTTGTTGACCCTCAAGTCATCCTTTTGCCCTGTTACTGGGGCTGATTTTCTTTACTAAATGTTTTCATAATTTAACCTGCTACTTGAGTTTTTAGTCATCTTCTGAGTCTTTCTTGTGTGCTAAAACAGTGCTATTCGGAGTTCAGTCTTGAGAAAAATGCCAGTCCACAAACTGCCTGTTGCTGGATGATGAAAAGTATAGAAAGTAAGTGTAAACATTTAGAAACTTGTAGAGCAGTTTGACATTCCTGTGACGTTCATGCATGTAATCTTGCCTTTTACAAAAAGTGAAGGATTAAAAATAAAATATCTCGAGAAGCACTGTGCTAGATGTCTTAGTGACTATTTTGTAACCCTTGAGTTTGCACAATAACTGCCCTATCATAGTTCTCTCTGCTTTTTAAAATGGCTGATATATCGAGTGCCTATTTTTTTGGTAATGCTCTAGTAAGAACCTTATACACATATACATTTAATCCTTGCAACAATCCTATGAGCTTATTCCCATTTTACAGTGAAGTAACTAAGGAATAATGATTAATACAACGTCACTCAACTAGAAGCAGCACATTCCAGATTAGAATTCTCATAGTTTGTGTTATTAGTCAGTGTTTCGTTGCTATAACCAAATGCCTGAGAAAATAAACTTAAAGGCAGAAGGGTTTATTTTAGCTCAAAGTTTCAGAGGTTTCTGTCCATGGTTGGCTGACTCCACTGCTTTTAGACCCATGATGAGGCAGAAACATCATAGTGCTCACCTCATGGCAGCCAGGAAGCAAAGAGTGACAGAGAGAGAAAGGAACTAGCCAGAGAAAAGATACAGTAGTTAGCTGCTTTGAAACATAATGTTTGATAATCAGTGCATTTTGACATGAAAATTTTCCCCATTACTCCTCATGTATTTGCTACCTGATGCACAAGCTATTGTGTGTCAATTGCCTGTGACTTGCTTCTCTAGCCAAAACAGTTGCATAGTACTTGCTGTTGTCTGTACTCATCATGATTCCCAGAATCAATTGAGTACCAAGATATCACTATACCTGAGGTCACATTCCCATAACCCACTCCTTTCACCTAGGCTACACCTCTCAGCAGCCCATTCAACTATGTTCTTCCATGGATTAACTCGTTCCTAAGGTTAGCACATAATCCAGTCATTCCTTCAAAGCACATCAGTAACCAAGCCTTCAACAAAATGATTGATTTCACAAAGGCAGTTCAAAGCTGTTCAGCATTCTTTCCCACAGATATACCCAGGAATTTCTCTGTCATTAGTTTGTGAGTTATTAAATGTCTGGTCCAGAGCCAGACATGGTGGTTCATGCCTGTAATCTCAGCACTTGGGAGGCTGAGGCAGGAGGATCGTTGTGAGTTTGAGACCAGCCTGGGCTACAAAGTGAGCTCAAGGCCAGCCTAAACTGCAGAGTGAGACCCTGTCTCAAAAAGACAAAAAATAAAATTTAAAAAAAATGGTCCCATTCTGCATCCACACAGGTGATATCAGATGGCAAATTTTTCTCTCATCTGGGGGTCCAGGTTTTGTGACTAGGTCCTTTTAGGGGTGTAGGCTCACTAAGGAATGAACCCTTTGGGGGAACAATTTTATTCCTTGATCTTGGGATTATTTAGGAATCTCCAGTCAGAATCATATATTCTCATTAAGGATGTTTGAGCTCTGTTTAGAAATTTAAATTTGTTCTCTTTAGAAGGATGATTTTAAGTTCATCTGCTACAAATTTCTCCCTGCTAAAGTTCAAGTTTATAATTTCTGTTAATGGTTACACAGGTGGAAATGATTTCCTTTTTAAAAAAAGGAAAGATCTCCTTTAGCCTTTCATAATGATGTCTGATAATTACTAAAGACTTACTAAAGTGCATGAATTGGTAGGTGAAGAAGATGGCAGAACCTTCTTTGGTCATCGTTTATGACACAGAGTTCATTTTTCAGATATTGTAGTCACAAAAACAAAACTGAATGCTTCCATTTGTCTTGGGTAACCATGTGATTGGGAACAACAGATGCTTGTAAGACTAAGGCTTTCCAGAGGGCACACCTAGAGGTTATGTCAAGGCTATCCTGGATAGTTTGTAATACTAATTACTACAACAACTAGTGTTTCTTGAGCACAATGTTTAGAATTAGCTTTACATAATTGTCACAATTTTGTAGCATCAGTCCCATGTTAGAAGCTGAAACTTAGCAAAGTTGTGTTTTAGTTTTGTATTGTATAACATATCACTCCCAAATATAGTGGCTTATAACAACAATGATTTATTTCTCTTGATTTTCTGAGTTAGCAAGGAAGTTCTTTGGCTTCATGTGATCTCCCCTGGGGCCAAGAGTGTGCCAGACCTCAGCCCTTAGTATTATAGCTCTGAGCTTTGAATGCCTATGCCTCTTCAGCTCTTAGCATTACCACTCCTGGGGGCTCCCAGACATCCTTAGCTCCTCCACACCCTGGGCTCATAGCCCCTTTGGTGGCTTTCTGGAGCAATTCCAGTAGCTTTTAGTGACTCTATGAGGCTCTTTATAGGTCATTGCAAATCTGCACATCACTCCTGGTCTCCACCAGTCTCCACTGCTCTTAGTTCTTTCTTCCACCACTCTCTGGAGCTCTTCAAAGGTAATAGACTTTAGTGTTAGAAGTCTTTCTAAGACCAGCCTGCTTAGCCTGCTCTACCCAAGATAAAAATCTTGAGTAGGCAATAGAACCACTGGAATGAGGCTTTTACTGGGTCCGGTACTGCAGCACAGTACAGTAGTGCATAGGACAGAGTCCTCCGGGGCTTATCCCAGGAATGTGTGAGAATTCTGCATATGTAGAGAATAGTGGGTCATGCATGTGTAGCTCCTCACATTTTGCAGACCTATTTGGGGACTTTTGAAGTAATGACTGAAGGGAGTAGGGCAATCTGAAGAGGTTACATGGCTGTCATCCAGAGTAGCTGTAGGGCACAGTCATCTGGAGTAGGTCTATGTTTCAGGCTTGCTGTGGCAAAGGCAAATAGCTCCCAAAGCAGCCATGGGGCATATAGGACAGCCTCATCTCTGATGGTAATAACTTTGCTGAGTTGTGGGAGAAGCAGTGGCTCCACTGACAGTTTGTGTGAAAATGGCAGGAGAGCTAATCATATCTTCTGCTTTTGAGGAGTCTCTAGGAGGGATTGGAGTGTTGATCATGGCTCATTGGGATTTGGGGACTTGGGGAACATGAGCAGTGGTCCCAAGTCCCTCATTGATCTTTGCCTTGTCAGGTGCAGTTCTCCACATCTCCTCAGAGAGGCAGCAGCAGTGGTCCAGAGCTGAGGGGAAGGGGTTGTGCATCAAGACCATCAGCCACACTATAGCTCCTGTCAGGGCTGCAGGAGCAAACACAGAGGCAACTCACCCCAGCTATCCTGGGGAGATGAGGGAAAGGGATATTGTCTTGGTTACTTTTATTGCTGAGACAAAATACCTGACAACCAAAATTAAGGAAGGAAAGATTTATTTAGCTCACAGTTTGTGGAGGTTTTCAGTCCATAATTAGCTGGCTCTAAGGCTGGGTAGCATGGCACAGGGGCAACATTTCAGTGTGGCAGAAGATAGCAAAGGCAACAAGAGCAAAAAGAGGGAAGCAAGCTTCCTTTCCTTCCTTATATTGTAAGCAGGCTCCCCCCTCCCTTAAACTTCTAAACTTCTCAAGTTGACACAATGTATCAGCCGTTACAGATGTGATGGCAGTTAGTCAGATGATGATGCCCTTTCTGGCCTTCAGAGGAAAAAGGGAAAGGTTGAATTTCATTTTTCTATCTTACTTTCAACAATTCACATCCCTCCCGTATACAAAATATGTCCACTTCCAAGACCACCACATGTATCATCCGATAAGTACATCAGCTTAAAATTCGTCATTTATATAGATCAGGTCACTAACCTGCCATGCTCATCCATGCACCCTACCTTTGCTCTTGTGCTCTTTCACTCCCCACCCCTCCTCATTCCCACTCTGTGTCACACATTTCTTGAGAATAAAATACCTTCTCCATGAAGCTCACCTGTGGCACACTGCATAAGAATTTGCCCAGCACAGATTTCTTTTGAGCACCTCGTCTTTCTCCAGATTCAGTTAGTTTCCACTTTATATTGTTTAGCTTATGTCTGAATTCAGTCAACCTTGTTGTTACTGGTATGGGCTTTCATCATTCTAAGGCCACAAGTGACAAAACCTCAGCCTTGAATATTTATTTTTATCTGGAAAAAATTTCATTTCCTACCATTGATTAATATTGTACTTTTTTTTGGTCTTTTTGAGACAGGGTCTCACTATGGCATTGAGGCTAGTCTTGGGCTCATTTTGTAGCCCAGGCTGGTCTCAAACTTGTAAATGATTCCCCTGCCCCAGCCTTCCAAATGCTGGGATTACAGGAGTGTGCCACCGCTCCTAACAAATATTGTTCTTTTAAAAACATAAATATGATCACGTGATTTGATACATACATATAACATATTTTAGTCTTATTTGTCCCTCTTATTCCCCTTTTTTTTCCTTTTTTTAAATATTTATTAATTTATTTAAAAGAGAATAAAACAAAAGGGGGCAGTACAGAGCAGATCAGAACAGGACAACATAGGCAACACAGTACTTTACATTAAGTCAACTGGACATCAACAGTATCTAACACCATGTCTCTTACTCTGCTATAGTTGAGCATAGTTTCAATTACAATAATATCAAACATAACACAATAGTATAAAGCCATGCATGTAGTGAAAGAATTACAGGGCTTTCTGAACCGAATAACAGAAAATGATCAATGGGTACTATAATATCTCATTTTTGATAAAAAAGAAAAAAATTTGTTTGAACTATCACACATATTCAAATTCCAATAAGACACAATGTGGTAGATAGAACCA
>PVJX010004562.1:0-79776 GCA_004027295.1 Dolichotis patagonum
ATTCCCAGACCCTTTTCTTGTTGTTTAAGGTTCCTCTAGAGGGCGCAGGCTAGGAGCTTTAGCCCTCTTCAATAGGTTATCAGAGATTAGAGTTCACCCATGGGCAGTGTGCGCTAGCTCCTCCCTTCTGGGCCAGTCAACCTTTGCAGGCCTTCACTGCGTCAGTGTGCACTGATCTCAGGGAAGTAACTGGGTCCCCACCAGGGGCATGCCCTAGTTCAAGCAGATTCCACCAATCTGCTCAGTGAGGGGAATAACCAGCTGAAGCCACTTCCTTATGGAGTTAGGGCTGTCCTGCCCAAATCCAACATGTCGTCCAGTCGGTTTCCCCTTTCCCGTGGGAGGGTCTTATTCTCATCACTCACCGTGTCCCCAAGAACTGCTGGACTGCCCGACCTCCGACTTCAGCGCGGCTGAGGTGGGAATTCACAGTGCCTCTGGTTGGGTCATGTGCAGTGCCAGTCCCGGCCAGCTGCACGCATGGCTGTTCAGCTCTGGGCTCCGGCGGCTCAAGCCAGTCGCTTTGGCGCGGATCGCTTGTTCAGGTCGGGCGGAATTCAGGCGTCTCGAGGCGGGTGCCGTGCTCGCTGATCTTATCTTCACTAATAGTAGCCCCAGGACCTCTTATTTGAGTGGGTTTTTGC
Source organism: Dolichotis patagonum (assembly GCA_004027295.1). NCBI lineage: Eukaryota > Metazoa > Chordata > Mammalia > Rodentia > Caviidae > Dolichotis > Dolichotis patagonum. Next base: position 645 of record PVJX010004562.1, read on the forward strand.
GCTTTAGTTTCTTTCTGTGTTGTGAGAGTCTATCTCTCTCTGTTTGGGTCTCTCCAGGGTGTTTTATTCTGGCATTTGAGCTGTCTCTCTCAGAGAGGGTCTCTCTCCTGCTACCTACCAGTCCGCCATCTTGTCTCCTCAATCAGGGTGTTTTTAAGAGCAAGCCTGGACACTTAGCTCAAAATACCTGTGCCAGTTGAGATTTTATGGTAAACTCACCTTTCTCTTTGTGTGCAAAGGCCAAAGAAGTTAACACTGCCCAAATGAATCAAGATAGTTCTCATCAAAAAGATAAAAGTGCATTTTAATAGAATCTTAATGGCCTGATTAAAGAAATGCTTTCCACACAGTTTCTCTCACACAGTGTCTTTTGTCTTATTTTTATATTGGGCAAAGCCAGCCTTTTGTTTTAATTGTATGGATAGTACTGTTGTTGTTTCTTAAATAATGACTTTACTACTACAAATGAGCACAGAAATTGACAAACCAGTCTACTTCAGCCAGTCCAGTGAACCCACTGCTTATGAGAGTTGTAGAGAAACGATTTCTGTGCCGTATTGTTCAATACGCTTTATTTGTAAGCCAAAGCATATAAAACATTTATACTTGACAAGCACAGATCTCATTAATAGAAATGTAATAATGAAGCCAAATGTTGCATGAAAGGGAATTGTGTGTAAATGATTTACAAGAAAGTTGTACAAATTATCATTGGATTAAAAAATAATTATGCAGTACAATTAAAGGGCTTGGAAAAAGGGAAAGTTTATCTGAAAAGTCCAACTTTCTTATGTCTTTCTCATAGTCATAGGCTTTGGAGTTCCAGTGTTAAAGGCAACTGAGTTAGATGAAAATATTATAGGCAGGCAGATAAGGCTGGGCCCTCAAGGAGCCAGTGCACTAGACCAAACAGATATCTTGTAACAGTGGAGGAAACAGACACCTCCTGCTGTGGGCCAGACTTCAAGACAAAAGATCAAACAAATGCAACCACACTCTCAGTATAAACATCAGGAATAGATATTCTAAATAGGTATAGATTATTTTGAGGAAGCCAGGAGTCACCATCCAAACCCCTTACAGCCAAAGGCCGTGTTTTGTATTCATGCTCACTTACTACATGACTTGCCTTGCCATTTGATCCCGTTTTAATCAATTTTACCTGACCAATTACACTCTTATTTATCTTATTAGTCTTTTTGGTTGATCATAGTTCTATCCCACCTCATGCCCACCTGCCTTGCGAGTTTCCATTTTTCCCCACCTTGGACCTGTCTAACCTCATGATTTTGCTCTATAAAAGTTCCTAGAAAAGACAAAGTCTTTGGAAACTCACTCAGGACCCCTCTGTCTCTCTCTCAGAAGCTTTCTTTCTCTCAATAAACATATTCTGCTCTTAACCTCCATTGCTCCTAAAGTTCATTCTTCAATGTTAGAGGATTACAAATTCATAGCAAATACATAGTAGGTTGGGAGTTTCATTCTCCTGTATCACCTGTGGTAGGTGTATTTTTTTTTTTTTTAGTGTGTCAGGAAGACTTACTACTTTGGATGGTTGAAGATTTAGGCACTGGCATTCCTGTGCGAAATCAGCAGAAAACGCAGCTGATTTCTGCAAGAAGGAAGGCTGAGCACATAAAAGATGTTAGCTCCCCTTCTGAGTCTGTACTGTATGTTTCTTAGACTTTTTTTTCTGGTACTACAGGAGAATAGTTAAAACTGAAATTTATAAAAAGAGAAGTTTCTAGCTCACAGTTCTGGAGCTAAGTAATTCTAGAGCATGATGCTGGTGTCTGGTGAAGACTTTTTGCTGCTTCATTTCATAGTGGGAAAGCAAAAGGGCAAATGAATACCTCAATGTGAGAAAAATCACAAGAGCAGACTGCATAACAATCTAGTACTGTGATAATTCACTCATTCCCCAGGACCAGGGGAATTTAGTATTAAGCTATGCATTAGGGCTCTGCCTCCGTGACTCAAACATCTCAGAAAGGTTGCACACATATTTCAGTGCTGCTATAGTGGCAAGCAAGCTTCAACATGAGCTTTGGGGATAACAAACCACATCCAGCCAAAGTTAGCATGAACCATAGCTAGAGATGAACTCTGTGGGCATGATAGATTAATGATGTTAACTCAATGCTGTGCTCTCAGAAAACCTTTTGAAGAATATGGTAGGTATCTAAAATACAGAATGTCATTGTGAAATAGCCCTTTCCTTTTTAAAGGATACTTGACTTGGGCTAAAGAGGTAAAGAGCCCTGGGAGCATGGCTCAGTGACTATAGTGTGTTTGATTTAGGGTAATCTGAAGACACGTGCAGGGTGAAAAGCAAAACTGGCAGTCCCAGTTTTAGAGCTCAGGAAAAGAGATAATCTCTACTGTGAAGCAAGAATTGAAGGGACTGTATGAGTGGCTCATCTTGGCAACAACCCTGTGTCTAGGGTGTCTAGGGTTATAGGGCACCTATTGTCTTAGGCACAGGCAGTAAGGTGGATAAAGATCCTGAGCTCAAGCTACAAGCGCCTAATAGTATAATTCCTTTGCACGCTTCCCTGTGTCCTACTTTTTTGGAAGCATTTGCAAAATGTAGTGAGACATCAAAGGAAACTGTTCAGCATAATATGATGACTCCCTGTCCTTGTCTATTTTTAAAAAATAATTTGGGGTGGGTTTTTTTTGTCCTTTAGTAGCCCAGGTTGGTCTCAAAGTTACAGCAGTCCTCTTGCCTTAGCCTCCCAAGTGCTGGGATTCCAGGCATGAGCCACCATGCCTGGCTATCCTTGTCTATTTAATCTTATCCTCATGCCTACACACATCGTTTCCTCTGATAAGACCCATTAATACCATTACCTCCTCAGGGACAGACAGGTGACCCACACTAGAATCCTAGATAAGCTTTTTCTACCCTGACCTCTTCCATGAGAAGGTTACAATAAGCCACTACACTTTCAATTTTGATTTAGGTTGAATTCAATCTGTCACTTGTAACCCACGAGTTCTGAATAGTATACATGGCAATCTGGTGTTCATTTTTAAAAATCTTTTATATCTCATAAAAATAAAGATGGTGTTTATCACAAACACACAGCAGAGTACTCAATGTTTATGCCACCATGATTAAATAGGGACATTTTCCTATATCCAACTCCTTTACAATAGGAAGTTGGTCCTCCTGGGAAACCTGACAGGGTACATAGGGTAGGCTGTGGAAAGAAATGAATAAACATAGCCCCCACAAGGTAAGGAACATCAGAAGGCTAAGGTCCTGATATCAGGGCAGGATTCAATTTTGCTTTCTGGGTTCTCTTTTCACTACTATAAAGATAGAAACATAGCTGTGGATAATGCTAAGTGCTTTCTCTTTTACCTCTATAGAGATGTTTGAAATGAGTGGGGAGTAGCTGGAGATAAAGGAAGAGAAAATAGAGCAATCAGTCAAGAAAAATCTGGAAGGAGAAGGGGCCAGCCCAGCCCCAGAACACACATCAGCTGCCATCGAGACAATCCAGTGGGTATCCAGTACGAGCCAGAAGACCCAGCCAGCCATGCCTTAGAGAAACTTTGAGTGTCTAGAGAAACCTGCCCCACAGCCCACTGCCTCCTGGGGAAGCTGGGTTAGGAGAAACCCAGGTACCCAACCCATCCTCCTACAGTGTGGATAGTTAGCCAATGTGGGAAGCACCTGGGACCCCACAAGCTGCTCATCCAGAGGAACCCAGGAAAATGTCAAGAGGAAACAAAAGGCCATCTCTGGCCTCCAGCCCAAACAGAACAAGTCCAGGAGACAGACATGGAAGAAAGCAGAAATTGCATATGCAAAATTTCTGGGATGATGGCTGTAAAAGAAATCAGATCTGAAGTACTATCTCAGGTAAAAGAAAAAATGACAAACATAATAAAGGTGTTGCTTAGTGTACCTCAAGAGAATATAGAAAAAAAAGGAGCACAGGAAAATGAGGGAAACCTTGCATGAACAATATAGAGAATTGAAATGCATGAAACAACTCAAAGAGATACCCAGGAAATTAAAAACTCCATCAAAAGCTGCATAACTGCTTGAACACAACTGAAGATAAACTTTCAGACCTTGAAGACAGGATTGCAGCCAGTGATCATGAAAGGAAAGACCTCTTAAAAATAGCGAGGAACCAGGAATAACAATTCAATAGCTGCAAGACAATGCAAAGAAAAAAAATTTAAGAATAATAGGTGTCAGGTCAGGGATTTAGCTCGGTGGTGTAAGCACCTGCCTGGCAAGTGTGAGGTCTCAAGTTCCATCCCCTGTACTAAAAAGAAAAAAAAAAAAGAATAATAGGTGTCAATGAAAAAGCAGGGGTCAACACAAATGATATAAAGAGACTATAGAAGTAATAGCTGAAAACTTTCTAGGCATGGGAAAAGAACCTGACATACAGATAAGTGACACATATAGAACTCCAACTAGCCATAAGCAAAATAAATCTACAGCCAGACATACAATAATCAAGATCCCAGAAATTCAGCACAAGAACAGAATGTTAAAGGCTGTTAGAGAAAAGAAACAGATCATCTTTAAAGGAAAACCCATCAGAATTATGACAGACTTCTCAACACAAAGCATCAAGTCAAGAAGAGCTTGGAGTGAAGTGCTTCAAGCCCTGAAAGAAGACAACATCCAACCCAGACTGGCGTACCCTTCAAAAATATCTTTCAAAATTAATGGAGAAATAAAATACTTCCGTGACAAAGAACAACTGAAGGAATTCATGACCACCAAAGCAACTCTACAAAGAGAACTAAGGGATAGTTTAGAGACAGATAAAAATGACCACAGTTCCAGCAACATCAGCAGAGAGGGATTACTGAGCAAGACAGACAATTGAATGGAGGGGAAAAGTAGGCAGCCAACAGCAGAAAAAAACATGGCAGAGATGCACCAGTGCATGTTGGCCATAACTATAACATAGATGGCCTCAATAAGTAAACATAGATGGAGGCAATAAATGAATAAAAAAAACACAGGCAGAGTGGATCAAGAAACAAGATCCATCAATATGTAGTATAAAAGAAACATATTAACTTGAAAGAAAATTCATAGATTGAAAGTCAAAGAAGAGTAAACAATGCTCCATGCAACAAGGAACCAGAAAAAAAGCAGGGATAGTTTGCCCATCAACCACAGAATGGGTAAGAAAGACATGGCATTTTTATACAATGGAAAGCTACTCAGTTATAAAGGTTAATCATGAGGTTCTTGTAGATAAATGGATGCAACTTGTGATCATGCTCTTGGGTAAAATGGTTCAGATTCACATAAGTGAGCATTGTGTTGTTTCCTTAGTGTAAAAAACTGAAGGAGTTAGTGAGATCCAAAATGTACAATGAATATTGTGAAAGTGAAAAGGGAGGAAAAGTCTATAAAGAGAAGGTAGTAGCCATTGTTAATTTCTATTATTTTGTTTTAAAGTCCTGTATCATTTTATTGTTTTGTTTTGATTGGTCTTATTCTTTTCATTTGGTTTGATTTTATTATATCTGACAGCATGGGCAGTTATTTTGAAGATAGTAAGATATATTATGGTAACCATGGTTGATTTCCTAGTATCTTATTTTGAAATCTTGTATCACTTTCACTGTTTTGTTTAGATTGGTTTTACTCTGTTCTGTTTTATTTGGTTTTATTAGGATTGATGATATGGGAGCTAAATTGAAGATAACAAGAGGCATTATGGTAGCCATTGTTGATTTCCTATTATCTTATTTTGAAATTCTGTATCACTTTCACTGTTTTGTTTTGATTGGTTTTCTTCTGTTTTCTTTGTTGTTGTTTTTTTTTTTTTGTGGTACTAGGGATCGAACTCACGACCTTGCACTTGCCAGGCAGGTGCTTATGCCACTGAGCTAAATCCCCAGCCCTCTTTGGTTTTATTTTAATATGTATGATGATATGGACAGCTATTTCAAAGATAATAAGAGGCATTATGGCCGCCATGGTTGATTTCCTGTTATTTTGTTTTGAAGTATTGCTTTCACTGTTTTGTTTGGCTTTATTCTGGTTTATTTTGTTTGGTACAAAGGTACTTTCTTTGTGAAACTCACTAGTAGGTGCAATATGGTACCTACAGGTGGATAGAAGGTCTAACATGTCTTCAGAAGATGACATTCTATTTGGGGAGATGAGACATGCACACAGACTGATAATTACCCAAATAAAGGAATAAAATTTTAAACACTAGTACGTGAATTAGACAGGAAATCATACATAAGTTTGAAAGCAGCATAGATCACTGCAAGTTGGTATTTTATTAATTGTTTGCTATAAGAAGGCTCTGTCAGGCTTTAGCCAAAATAGGAATTTAATGTAAAAACAGCTCACAAGACTGAAGAAAGAGTTGAACAACAGAGTTTCATGAGAACAAGAAGAAAAAAAGCTCCAAAAGATCTCCTTAATAGTTACCATAATGGTAGACTTGTAGACTATGGCCTGGACTAAAATAGCTGTGAAGAAAAAAAAAAAAAGAAGTAAGGAGAAAGGTATTTAAAAGTTTTCTGGTCCTGTAAACCTTACAGAATATATACCTATCACTTTTTAAGACTGGAAAAAATTGGTTGATCAGCTCTCTTAACTATTGCTGGAATCTAAGGGACCAGGAGAAAATCTGTGTATATTAAGAGCAAAAATATCACGGCAGACTGTCAGTCATAACTTCAGCCTCAGATTAAAGACCAGCTAGGGATTTCAACCACTTAAGAACCAAGAGTAATATTTTTAAATTGACTGCCTAGAAAGCCCTTCTGCTTTGAGAAATCTGATTCAGCAATCAGTATGCAGAAGGGAACACTTGGCCTTCTGGCTTTATTGAACACTATTGACAAGCCCAGGCACCCATGACAGCTAATCACAAAGTTCCAATTAGCTCTTGTCTCCTAATGCCCTTCCACAGGGTGCCTGCTGTCCAAATAAGGATGGCACATACTTTGGCCTGGAGCAGATCCCAAAGAGAGACAGAGCAAGCAACTCAAACACTGTGAAAGGGGTAAATCAAAGAGCAAGCTGTATGTCTGTAGCTTCTGACACTGAGCTGCATTTTATAGAAAAGGAAACATTTGATTTTCTAAAAGAATGGTTTAAAGGAAGATTTCTGGCCACATGATGGAGCGTTCAGGACTGGGTGCAGAATTGACAGTATCATATGCAGCAGCTACCGATGGCTGCTTTCAACTCAGCCCAGTCTGAGGCAGAAGAAGTTTCAAAAGACCCTCCATAAGCACTGTAAGATATTTCTTACTAGTAATACACACAGTCATTTTTTCATTATTAAAAGAAAACCTAATTATTCATATTCTTACATTCCCATAAAGAATTCTAAGCATTCCCCTTTCTCCATACCACCTGGCTGGATTGGTCCAGAATGAGCTATGTGACTGTTCGCTTAGAAGAGGGGAACTAACTAGCTGTAGCTTTGGTTCCTGTTGTGCTTTGTTTTAGATTTAGCTGCCAACTTGGAAGTAGGCAATTTTTTCTTCCAGTACCACACAGTAAGAGGTTTCCCAGAAGGAAAGAAAGAGTGATTGGGTCAGTTAAGTGTCCCCTCATTCAGTCATAAATAAGAAGCCCACTGAAATATTTGGAAGCTGTATTCCTCAATTGTGCTATATTTTCATCTTTACACTATATATATATATATATATATATATATATATATATATATATACATATCTTGAAGACCTAAAATGCCTTCCTCATCCTGTTCAGATCAGTCCTATACTATGTTGTTTCATGTGAATTCTCTGTGTGAAGACATGGACAACTATTGGGAAGAAAGCAAGAGATAACATGATAGATAGTGGCGATCCACTCTGCCTGTGTTTCTTTTTTGTTAGTATATCAAGGCCATCTATGTTAGAGATTACAGCCTACTTTCTCTGCCTCATTTCTGCTATGCTATTTTTCTGCCACTGGTTGTCTATTTTCCTCTGTCATTCCACTGTCTGCCCCATTCATTGAGGTCTCTCTGCCACTGTTCCTGAAATTCTGGTATTTTTTCCCTCTCTCTCTAGAATGTCCTTCAGTATTTTTTGTAGGGTTGGATTGGTGGTCACGAATTCCCCCATTTCCCCTTTTCATGGAAGCATCTTGTTTCTCCATTAATTTCTAGAGACAGTTTTGCAGGGTACCTCAATCTGGGCTGGAGGTTATTTTCTTTCAGGGCTTGGATTACTTTGCTCCAAGCTCTTCTTGATAGTCTATGTTGAGAAGTCTGCTGTGATTTTGATGTATTTTCCTTTATAGGTGATCTGTTTCTTTTCTCTGACAGCTTTTTTTTTGCAGTACCAGGGATCAAACTCACGACCTCACACTTGCAAAGCAGGCACTTATACCGCTGAGCTAAATCCCTAGCCCTCTCTGACAGCTTTTAATATTCTGTTCTTATATTGAATTTCTGGGATCTTGATTATTATGTGTCTGGGTGTAGCTCTGTTTTGGTTGTAAGTGGCTGGAGTTCTGTATGCTTCATACATCTGCATATCATTTCCTTATGTTATGCTTGGGAAGTTTTCCTTAATTATTTCTGTGAATAGCCTTTGTAATTCCTTTGTTTTGACTCTTGCTTCTTCATTCACATGTTTTAGTCTTAGGTTATAGAACCTCCTGTCATCTTCTAGCCTTTGTATTGTTACTGCCTGTTTCCTTGTTATTTTTAAAAGATCTTTCCTTTCATGTTCACACATTGCAAACCTATTTTCAAGTTTTGATAGTCTACCCTTAGTTTCTTTCAAGCAGTTTTGCCAGCTTTCAATAGAGCTTTTAGTTTCCTGGTAATCTCTTTGAATCTGCATCATGCATTCTAGGTTTTCTTTATATTTTTCATTGAATGTTTTTCTCCTTCTTTTGTGTTCCTCCATTCTTCTGTCTGTGTCTTCTTGAGAGGTGCTTAGCTTTTCTTTTATTAATCTATTTATATCTTGCTTAACTTGAGTTAATATTTCAGTTTTGAGCTCATCTACGAGGTCCCAAAGATATCTCTTTATGTCTGCTGATGCCCTGTTTGATATTGCATGTTTGCTGCCCTCAATCTCTTTTGTATTTACCTCTCCTGGTAAATTCTCAAGGTTGGGGGCTGGGGGCTTTTTCTTATTTCTTTCTCTTGTCATGTTTTTTGTTTCTTCCATACAAGTGTACAGTGGAGTTCCCAGCCCCTTTCCCTGTCGGTTGCAGCTCCTCTGAAGCATGCTGGCTAGGGGTTTCTGCCCTCTCCAGTCTGCTGTCAGTCACTGAGGTGCAGGAAGGGGTGGTGCATGCTGGCCCCTCCCCTTTGGGCCAGTCAACCTTTGGGGGCTTTCACTGCATCAGTTCATGCTGCGCATAGGGAACTGGTTTGGGATGACTTATTGGGTCCCAGTCAGGGGTGTGACCCAGGCCAAGCAGATCCCACCAATCTGCTCTGGGAGGGGAGCAACCAACTGAAGTCACTTCCATTCCCAGTTCAGGCCAGTCCTGCCCAACTCCAACATGTCAATCAGTTGCTCGCCCCTTTCCCATGGGAGGGTCTTATTCCCAGCACTCACCGTGGTATAATGCCAGTCCCTCTCTGGCTCCATTCTCCATTGGGCTCCCCGATCTCTGACTTCAGCATGGCTGTGGTGCAAGTTCACAGTGGCTCAGCTTCATGCATGGGGCCACTCAAGCCAGTCACATGAGTGCAGATTCTAGCACTTAGGCCAGGCTTGGCCACAAGAATTCAGGCAGCTCAGCAAGAGCGCCATAACCGCTGATCTTAGCTTCTCTAATGGCAGCCCCAGGACTTCATATTTGAGCCCTTTTCCCTTCAGTTTATTCCTGGGTTGAGAGAATCCACCTCTCTCTGTCCTGATCTCTCCAGGATGTTCTATTATGGCATCTGAGCTTTGTCTCTCAGAGAGGCTCCTTGTCCTGCAACTTATCGGTCCACCATCTTTAGCTCCTCGGTCATTACTTTAAATAACCATGCTTTGCATTTGTGTAGCACTTTCTCACATTAACTCTATATTTGGAAAAGTTCTATGAAGTAAGTAGAGAAGGTATTATTAACTCTGTGGTTTTATACATTATAAAGTGAAGATTCCAAGATGTTTAACAAATTCCTTAATGTTCTTTACCAAGCAGTGAAATCAAGAATCCAATCTGGCTTTCTAGCCTCAAGTTCTATAGAAACAGATCATTTAAGAGCCATGTACATTTGGGTTCCAGCCCTGACACAGTCCTTTCTTTGCTAAGTGGCTTAGCATATTCTGGCTCTCAAATACAATCTTTCTATTCTTCTACAACATCATGGTCCAAGAGGAAATTTTGTCTATGCTTCTCTTGAAGGCTCAGTAATCTTTTTGTTTTTATAACTCCCCAATTGTAAATCCTATTTCCTTACCTAAAAAATAGGAGTAACAGTATGATCATTTTGAGGATGTTACTGAATAATGAAACATTCCTAACAAGTATATATCAACCATTCAGTAAGTGTCAGCTGTTTATTAAATCAGTGGAACAAGCAATCTGTTTATTAACCTAGAGTTGATATCAACCTGTAAATGCATGCTTGGCATAACTCTGTAAGATCCCATAAATGACTCCATGAAATTATTTTAAAGTTAAACTCTCTGTTCCTCCTTCAAGTGCTTTTGACATCATCTATTACAAAGTCCTCCTGCACAGAGGCAAAGTTTTGTAATAGTTTCAGCACTGTTTTCTGTAACATATAATACAAAACATAAATTGTATAATCCTCTTAAGAAGAATTTGGGCAATTTATGTTAAGAATCAGAGAAATGTTCATACTTTTTTACTAATTAATTCCACTTTGGGGAAATTATGTAAAATATATAAAAAGCCACATCTGTACCCACAAGCATGTAAAAGATGTTTATCACAGGAATATTAAAAATAATAAAAATAACCAAAATGCCTAGCAACTAGTTTATTATTTAGAATTATTCCTAGATGCAAAGAACAGAAAGCAACTGTAATTTTCTTTAAGAAAAGAGAGTATTAGATATTTATTCGGTTCCTTGAATGAATGGCATCTGCCAGGATGAGAACTGGGTCTGTCTCCAAGAGTCTCAGTAGCAAGGTCTCCACCAACAGCAGTCTTCCTTTCTAATGCAGATACAGTGTTAGAATGATCCAGCTTATCATCTTCTGTTCAATAGCCAAACCTTGGATGAAGTGATACTGTGCTCAAGGTCCTAGTTATCTAGAGATCAGATTTAGGTGGCCTGGGCCCAGTTTATCTCTGGGTAAGGGAAAACAGGGGTGAAGACCTGGTGATCAGATCCCATGCAAAGAGGGAGTGGCATTTCCTTAAAGGAAAAAGAAGTAGAAACTAAACAGGCAAAATGAATTACTATAAATCAATTAGTATTTTATTGTTTCAAACATAACTATGTAAGATGTTTACTATGCCATTTTAAGTAAAAAGGCGGGTCAGTCAAATAAATATGTACATGAGTGCCTGTGAAATATGTACATGAGTGCCTGTGAAAGAAAAAAGATATAGGAAAGATTAAAAGGAAATTCACTCATATCTGTGCATGTCTGTATTTCTGTCTGATTTAGGCTCACCTAAAGGGCAGTTGCCTCACAGACTCAAACCAGAGAGCAGCCTGAGTCTCTGAGCTGGTTCTGAAGGAGACGTCACAACTCCTCATCACAGGAAGTTAGAGTCAGAGCTTGGGAGCAGTTAGAAAGGAGAAAAGATAGTAATAATCTGGCCTGATGAGTCATTTGAAATGCAAGCCATTTATTCATTTGAACCACTATCAGTATCCCTGAACTGTACAATTTTACTTGTTTGATTTTGACTTACAAGTGGCCTAGCTTTCTCTGACTCTCAAATGCAATCTTTCTGTTCTTCTATAACTTAATGATCCAAGAGAAAATTTTGCTTATGCTTAAAGGTAATGACTTCACAATTGATTCTCTTGTAGGTTCAGTAATCTGTTTGTTTTTATAACTCCCCAAAGATTCTGGGATGAAAACACTGCCTACAGCCATCCCTAAAATTTCTACAATTTTCCCCTTGATAATAGGACAAGGAAACTGTGAATAGCAAATTACCTTGCCCAAAAGACAAGGATCTTTTTCACAAAATGATTTTTTTTAAAGGGCTGTAGGATTTCATATGTCTAGCTGGAACTGTAGCACCACTCTTTCTTCTCTAGGTTATTAAAAAAGACATTGGTCCTGGTGTTATGCAAAGAAACTTCAAAATTTCTGGGAGAGAGAAAAACAGAAACAATCTATAGAGGAAAAAAATGCTCATAATTAGGTTTAGGTTTCTGAGGGCCTTGAAATAGAAGTATTATTTTTTTAAAAAAAACCTGTTTTCTGAATGTTGTTATACACATTTTGCGGTATACACTTTCTTTACAGCAAGAGATGAAAAGAAGTATTTAACAGAAAAATGGCCAGCCTTTTGGTATAGAACTATTTAACACTTCTAGAAGGAAAAGATGTGTTGTAAGTCAAATGAGCTTCAAAAGTCATGAGTCTCCTTTAATATAAAACTATGCTCTATTCTCTGACATGTCCTTCAACCACAGAATTTTTTCTTTCAAGAAAATCTTACAGAATATAAAGAGAACATCAAGAAGTACAGGTTGTAAGAAAGATGGAAGCCCAAATATGCATAGATCCCTTTGTAGGACTAAGAACATCTTGAGAAGAACCATACACTTTAATCTTCAATGCTGTCATCTTTTCATGATGAAAGGTTGCAGTCTTGAAATGTAAACCAAAGGTTCCAAGGAAAATTAATTTGTTAAATTCAAAAGGAAAAAAAACCCAGCTTGTCATCTAAAATAACGAACACTACACAGTAATTCAGCACTTACGTGATATGCCCTAGCTTTGAATATGCAAATATACTTATTGGGTTTTGAATTCAACTTTTATGCTGATCTTTCTTTTCAAAAAAAGAATGGGAAAAATACAAGACAATCTCTTCCTCTTTTTTTTTTTTCTCTCTATACAAGCCATGGTCCACAGTGCGCATAGGTAACCACTGCATTACACTGGTTTATGAAGTCTCTTTCAGCTCACACCTCTGTTCTGGGAGTTAATTCTTTGCCCTGTAGGATGAACACTCAGGCAGACTCCCCAACTTTTCAGGATGCTCTTAGAAAATTAAAAGCATTCTGTTATCACTTCAAGCTACAAGACCTGGTATAGATTTAATAATTAAAATATCATATCCCAATAATCAAATTTTAAAATTTTAAATTAAATAACATTAAAATTTCAACTTGAGAAGGAACATGTCTCTCTACCCCTACCCTCAGGCCTGTGGCAAGGGACAACCCAGCAGTCAAGAAAAGAAGAAAATCTATTCTTTCCTTCCTCCTCTTCTCACTCTCTTAGGAATCCAGGGGTGAGAGGGTACAGAGCTGAAGAAGTGATAAAGGGAGTATGAAGGATCTTAACCGACAGGCGTGCTGGTGGAGGCTATTTACTATCCAAGTTTTCTAGACTAAAAGAAGAGGTCACTGGAACATGAATCCAGGTTCCGGTTGGTTGCTTATTCCTCTTCAGTGCTGAAGGTGCCTGAATCTGCTCTCTGCTACTTAGCATTTGTTCCTCCAGCATCTCGCCCCCCACCCCACTTAGATAAAATCAAAGCCAACAATCATGATTCCTTTTCAGTGTTGGCCATCCTCTGAACTCCACCCTCTAAACAGTCAACCTGCCTCTCCTACTTCCCTGGGAATCAGAAAATAGATCATTTTATCCACCCAGCAACAGTTTTCACATATTAAACTCTTGAACCGGTCTTGTTACGGTCCCTTATCAACTGTGCTGGAAAAGAAAGACAGGCCTCCTTTTCCCTGTTCCCAGGAGAGTAGGCTGGGACTCATTTATAGCAAACAAGGTCTCTCTCCAGCATACTGTATTGTCTACTTGATTTCTGACTATCGCCCTTCTATGCTCTTATCAAGGGTGAAATACTTGAGTTGTAATATTGATTTTTTTTCCCCTCACCTCTTCTCATCTCACACAGACATTTTTAAAATTCCTGTATGGTGGTCTGGCATGCATTTTGAAATGTGGCATTTTTATGGTCTTCCATCCTAAACAAAGCTTCCATTTTAATATTTTATACTGATGTTCATAATAATATTCTAGCTCAGCCCTAAGACTTCAGAGGATGCAAGTATATGTCAGGTATCTGATACTCCATATTTTCATAAAAATTACAGATTCCCAATATAAGCCAGAGGTAATGCAAATGCTTGTGATGATAAATTCAATAATGTAAAAACCAAATATCAGAAAGGAAATGGCTGCAAACCTCTATGGCTCTGCTGTTGTCATGGTATGCAAGTCCATATCAAAGAAAATATGTTGAAGACACATTAACCGCAGAAAGTATTTATTTTTATCAAATAACCATTGCTCTCATGCCTGTTGGTTTTCTTAACACTGTATCTGCTGCTTTCTAGAGACTGCCTCATCAATTACATGGTCTTCCTTTCACACTCACATCAAGGCCAAGAGTAAAACTGTTTCAGGCACAAAGCAACAGCCTGTTTCTTTTCAAGCAAATAAAATAAGACCATCATTTTCAATCTTTTCTTTTTGTCAGAAAAGTGACAGGATAAGAATAAGACTAAAGGGAGAAGCATGAAGAAACGTTTTCTTCCAGCAGGCTAAGCAGCACTATATTAACAATACACTACCTGATGGGGAAGCAGAGAGTTCTTTTGTTTACTAAAATACCTCAATCAATTTTTCTTTTAATGGCTTTCATCACCGCTGCCTACAGAGTGCTGCTGAAGGACATTTCAGTTCTGAACCTTATCTTTCATCTTGTTCTGTATTGTGCAGCACAAGCACACCCTGTGGTCACGTGATATTCCTTATTAGCTGTAACTGAAGCTTAACGGATATAATTAATGGATTATTCCAACCCTCTCTTTAGTTCCATAGTTCCTTTTATTCTTAAAGAGATGAATTCTAATAGGGGCTTTATCAGATTCTAAATACAGAAGAGACACATTAAGGGAATGAAACACCTCTTATGACTTACCATGTGGTCTATTGTGGTAATGGAATAAATGTCCGTCTAGAGGGATATTGTTAGATTTTAGCACTTTCCCCTTCACTCTTTACAGAAACTGGAAATCAGGGGATAACATCCTCCCAGTGCCTTCCTCACTGTGTGAGACTGGCAAGTCATTTATCCTTTTACTTCTGTCATCCGGAAAATTATTGTCAACTATGCTTCTCTAAACTTTAACCTTCACTGCTACGTGGTATTCCTAGTACTTATACTTAACCAGGGTTATTCCTGTAAGATTTTTTTAAAAAGTATAATTATGAGTAATTTTAATTTTATTTCTGTATCCACTATTTACTAGAGTTTTTGCAATGAACATGGATAAGAATAAGAAAAATGTTATTTTAAAAAAGATGAAAAGATCAGCTACTCAGGAGACTGAGGCAAGAGAATTGCATATTTGAAGTCAGCCTGGGCAAATTAGCAAGACCCTGGCTTAAAACAAAGAAGGAATGGGGCTAGAGCTCAGTGGGAGAGTCACCTTTGGTTTGAATCACAGTACCATTAAAAAGGAAGAAAAATATTAACCAAAATACATATGGGATCTTACATATCTCAAGCCTCACCCAGTTACGTGTTAAAAGTTTTTAAATATTTGATGTGTAAAGATCACTGAGACACATTTAAGAAATCTAATCACAAGAGGTGAAGTATAGCATTATATTGGATTTTAATAACATTTATTGAGTATCTATGGAAAAGGCATGTGAGCAAAAAAATTTTTTTGAATTTTTAACAATAAATCACAGTCTATTCTGGTTCCCAGTAAGTTGACAGTTTCAAAGTGCACCAGACTATAATCAGTAAGCCAGTTCAAGTCAGTTTTTTTCATTCAATATTTATAGAGCTCAGGGTATCGAAGATTGAAAATGAATGAAGAGATTATGTCATAGTGGAAGGCATAGATACTTAAGCAAATCCAAAACTAGACAGATTGACAGACATGCTAAACAGCCAGAAATGATACGTGGAAAAATACTAGTCTATTCTGAGTACATCCAAAAGTTCTGGGTGGCTGGGGATTTAGCTTAGAGGCATAATCACCTCCCTGGCAAGTGTAAAGTCATGAGTTCAATCCCTCCCCCCAAAAAAGTTCTGTAGATAATGTTAAGGAGTTTGCATTCTAGGGGTGGTCTGTGCCCTGTGCTCCTATACTCAGCTTTGACCATCTATTTTCCTAGTTTAAAATGAATGAATGATGTTTTTTAATTTCAGATCATATCAGCTGTAAAATACTAAGAGCCCATGGCTTTATGACAGTTAGGATATTTTTCTAGTTGCTGTTTTCATGTCTCCCTGATCATTCACAGCTATTGATATTCTCTACAATTAAATCAAGCCTGGGGTTATACCTTTCTTTCTAGTCTCATCTTTTATGGTTATTAAGGCATGCAAGCACCAAACTCGGCATTTGACCTCAGTGTGTACAACAAAGAAATTTGACTCAGAATTTCCCGTTTTTTGTTCTTTTGCTTTAAGGATTATTGATTAAATGCTGATTGGAGCAGGAAGAAAATATGAGAACCTGTTAAATTAACTGTTTTTACAATTGACTGGTTTTGGTCATCATTCTAATTTAAAACCATAAAAAACTTCATACTTTTTTTTGTCATAATGATTATTCAAGTTTCTATAAATCTTACACATTAACCTTGAAGCTACATGTTCTTCTGACATTCTTTGAATTCTTTAAATAGATCTGGTATGTTGGATTCAGGGCTAGATTTTATTAGCATTACACTTTCAGCAAATATTACCCACTGTATTTTGTTTGTTAAGAGTGTTATTATTGAACCCATTCAAAGGTAAAAGCATGTAGTTGCATTTGATGACCCACTTCAGACAAATACAAGTACAACTTATATGTATGAGAAGCCATCTTCCTGTTATTTATTAAAACACATGTGAAATTAATGTCTTAATCTACTTACCATTTAATTAAAAATATATTTTATGGAGTTCCTGTTATGTGAAAGGAAAAACATCATTAAATAAAATGACCTGTCCTTTCATATGAATTTATTCTTCTCTTGTGACATTAAAATGATTCAGCCCTTTAAAAATTCTCCACAGACTGCTGGAGGCAAAAGACTGCTAGATGAATCCTAATGCTCAAAGGGCAGCCACTGACTAGAGAGGAAAAGGCAGAAGGAAGCTAGAATGAGTTTTTCAACTTTGGCACTAATGACATTTTCAGCCAGACATTTCTTTGTTGCACAATGTTAAGCAACATCCCTGTCAGCAGTACCCCACATATCTACCCACCCCCAAGCTATAACAAAGAAAATGTCTCCAAACATTGCCAACTATTCTCTGGAGTCAAATTGACTCCAAGTTAAGACTCACTGAACTTGAAACTTTTCAGTGAAAACAATATTTCCAACACGAAAATATTCTATCTCTACTAAGAAAACTTTATTCTTTTGCTTCCTAGAGATAATTCCAAAACCATACACTTCCACCCATGTGCACTGAGATGTCACATTAAGCAAATTCTATTTCTGAGCTTCTAGTTCCATCCCTATGGGTAATGATACTTGGGTGGCCCCTCCATGAAAGAGACTGAAAAAGTGACTATTGGCTTGAGGTGGATACTAGTCTGAAATCAGGATTAGAACTTAGTTTTCCTAAATAAAGGGTAAATGTCTATCAGTATTCCAGTGTTGGGCACAGTGTCCATTGTCTTAGTGTGTTTGAGCTGCTATAACAAAGTACTACAGCCTGAGAAGCTTATAAAAAATGGAAATGTATGATCTCACAGTTTTGGAGGCTGGAAGTCTGAGATCCGGTGTCAGCATGGTCAGGTTTGGTGAGGGGCTTCTTCTAGATTGTATACTACTTCTCATTACAACCTGCCATAGCATGTCAAAGAACTCTCCGAGGTCCCTTTATAAGGTCAAAGTATGTCAAAGAACTCTCTGAGGCCCCTTTAAAAGGTCACTGATCCCATTCATGAGGCCTCCATCCTCATGACCTAATTACTTCCTAAAGGTCTCACTTCCTAATACTATCACATTGGAGTTAATATTTCAACATACGAATTTTGAGGGGACACAAATATTCAGTCCATAATATTGCTTGTGATTTAATATTTGAGTGGTAAAGAATCACAACACAATGTGCCAGGAATTTGAAAACACAAGTGCTTCAGGAGTTAAATCCAGAAGTCAGTATATTTTATACTAAGTGGAAATATGCAAAAGAGCCTCCAAGCAGTGGTCTTCATGTTGTAATGTGTAAAAAAAAAAAAAAAAAAAAAAGTCACCAACCAACTTGCTTAAAATGCAGATTCTAGTGTCCCATCAACAAAGATTCTGATTTAATAAATTTAGAGAAGGCTGAAGCATTTGAATTTGTAGGTACCTCCAAATGATCCTGATCCATAGGGTCAATAAACTTCTCTTTGAAAAATACTTCCCTGAAGATAAAGAAGGGCTCGTAGGCATTGGCATGAGTCAATAAAGGACAAGACTGCTAGTACATTACAGGGGCAGAGTGAGCTTTACTCATCCTTTGAAGGAAAGGTCCATGAACAAAATGGACAGGGACCACCTAAGAGTAAAGAGAGGGTGTGGTCCCACCCAAGGGCTTGCCTGACTCTTCCTTCAGGCAGTTGGTGTCTCCAGTGTAGAAATGGATATTCCATGTCACCATAGTCTCATGTCATTAAGCATTCTAAATGTATAACTAGCTCTGCAGTAGGGCAATTCTTGTCATTATAAATTAATAAATTGATATCCTGATTTTCTTAGCATGATGAAATATCTAGGTTTCTAACTCTAGGGTCAGAATTCTGTGTAACTAATAAAGATAAAACCAGGAGCATGTTGGTATTAACAGACAGTTCTTGGGGGTAGGGTGAGCCTAGATTTGTGACACTGACTGATCTTCATGGTGCAAATACTTGCGCTCTCACTGAAGCCAATTTCAAGCTCCTATCTTGACATCTCAGTGTTAGGCTATGTGGAGTTGAGAAGAGAAGAACACAGCTACATAGTATTGCCACCAAATGGCAACAACTAATGTAAATAATCTCAAAAGCACAGAATGTAAAATAGGAGGAGTAGACAAAATTGGTACTTATGTTTCTATTTATTTTACCTATTATTACTGTAAGTTTATTGATATAATTTTATTTTAAATAAGGATTATTTTAACAACTAGTTCACAAGATTCTTGATTAGGCACTGGCTATAATGAGCTGCTGGAGTTGGCTTCAGCATATCCCTGGAAGACCAGTCCCTGTGGACTGGTTTGGGTGAGCAGATCACCTCCTTTAATGATACCTGTTTCCATGCACATATTCTTGAGTTTTCAAAAGATCACAGATAAAAGTTAATTTTATTACTCCCTCCATACTTAAAGCCATCAACCTCAACTCACTAATCCCTTACGTGTGTAGTCCCTGTGTAGAGTATGAAGAACTTTCAGTGTGTACTTTCAATTGATTTTTATAACCACCTTGTAAACTGAATATAATAGATATTATTGTCATTTTATCAATGAAGAAACAAGATAGAACAATTAAATTACTCTCTCATGGTTCACCATCTTGTATGCAGCACAACACAGAAACAGGGCAACTGTACCATTTATTGAATGTCCATCTGTAGTCCAGAGACACTGATGTCCTGTCTAATCCCCCAAAGCATCCTATAAAATAAACATTATTGGGCCTACATGACATAGTAGGAACCTGAACTTAGTGAAACTGAGATTATATGACTTGCTGAAAATCACATCCCTTGTAAGTCTGTCTAAATCAGGATAAACTATGCACTGCTCCTCGAACTCTAACACATATCACAACCACAGGAGAGCATGCCAAAATACAAATTTCAGAGTCCCAACACCTCGGGATTCTGATTTGATGGATTTAGGCTCAAACACAAGAATCTTCATTTCTAACAAGCTCCCTGGGGATAACCAGGATGCTAGCCCAGGAACCATACTATAAATAGCCTCAAACTGTACCACACAGCCAATTCATTGCTTCCTGGGAACTCTGGTGTCCTGACTACTAGTTCTTACACCACCACAACATACTGCAGAAGTTTATTCTACCCTCCAAACTAACCAGAAGCAGACAATATTGTGTATATTTCTAAGTATATTTCTTTTTAAGCAATTGATGTAAGATATAGTCCTGTGCTTTTGTATGGATTGATATTATACAGAAAATTTAATTGTTATGAGAACTGTTAGATAAAATTATTTTAGAAAATTTCCACTGGTGTTTATTATTGAGCTTCTAGTCATTTCTATAAATGTCTTGGTTACTTTTCTCTCATTGCTGGGACAAAAATACCCAGAACCCTAAATGAAGGAAGGAAAGGTTTATTTAGCTTACAGTTTGTGGAGGTTTAAATCCATAATCAGCTGGCTCCAAGGCAGGGTGACATGGCACAGAAACAACACTTCAAGGCAGCAGCCAGAAAAAGCAGCCAGAGCAAAAGGAGGAAAGAGCAAGCCCCTTTCCTTCCTTATATTGTACACAGGCCACAACCCTCTCTAGGGCCAGGTGTAGCACTTACAAAATCTCTGTGCCCTTCTCCATCACAGGATGATGATATTTACAAAGTAAGGATCCTGGTTTCTTACTGAGTCTCTCAGTTAAACTTCTAAACTGCTCAAGTTGACACAATGTATTAACCATAACAGTAAATTAATATTTTAAGTCAAATTTTGCTGTCAATAGCCCATGTAGAAAAAATATGATCATGTTGTGAAACCTCCAGGATCATATAATGCGAAATAAGCTTCCAAATTTACATTTTCAAATTTCAATTTTGCTTCAGGAAAAACTGATTCCATACTCTGCTGATATTTATATTTAGAAGATCTATATCAAAGCAATACTTAATGTTAACATTAATTATAATATTTATAAGGCATCTTTCCATGAGACTCAGATAACTGCATCGTGTAATCTTTTTCTCAATGTGGGATCGAGATAGAATTATTAACTCCATCTGAGAGATGACAAACCTGCAGTTCTTCATAGAAATTTAGTTGTCTTGCATATGGTCATTCACTGCTTTAACAGTAAGAAAAGACTCAGAACCCAGGACTTATAAATCCTAGTTTAGGATAGCCAACCTTTCCTTCCTAACTCATTAGGAGCTAACTCATTCCTTCCTAACATATAGCACTGTTTTGTTTGTTTTGTTTTGTTTAATGAGATAGGGTCTCATATATTTCAGGCTGGTCTTGAAATCACTATGTGGCCCAATCTGACATTGAACTCTTGGCAATCTTCCTGCCTCGATCTCCCAAGTGAGGGGATTACACATGTGTGTCACCACACCTGGATTTATACAACCACTCTATGGTTGTATAACCATACATACATCTATGGATGCAAACTCTATACTGAGGGAAACAATGAACAGAACAGTGAGGTTTAAGACAGCCACTGTGATTAGTTGGTACCAGCTTGTAAAATCTAAGGATATAGAGGAGAATTGAACTAAAATTAAATTGCTGGTTTCAATTATTCATTTTCTTCTATTTCCCAGGACTATGAAAAAAATATGAGTCAGCATTTATTCTTTATGGTTTATCAAATCTGACCTGGAGAATCTGCTACAGTATAGCTTTTAAAAATTGATGCTTTATTAAAATAGCTTATATTCAGTATACAATATTTGCAAACTAACAATTAACAGGCAATTTGTTTTTAAATAATAAGGGCCCCATGATTGCTTCCCATGGTTGCTTACTCAATTAAAGTGATAATTTAATTATCTTTAATTGCAGTATGATTGGAGGAAATCTATTGAAAGTGTTTGCCCACCTTAACTATTTTCGCCTTATCCTTCCTTTTTAAATATCAACTATTCCTGATTGATATTATTTTGCCTTCCTTAAGGGCAGTACATTAATTTACCGCATCTTGCCAGAATTTTCATAACATGAATGACTGAAAATAGGGGTGTTCACCATAATTTAGGTGTTCTATTCCATCCAAATGATGCTTAGCTTTATGAGTTGAGGAACTTAGAGTATTTTTCCTTGTTCAGACCTGTACAGCGATGTGATCTGCAATGTGTCCAAGTCCAGCCTCACATTGATGGGGAGTCTCCTGTCTCTGCCAGGATCAGAATTCCCAGGAAGAGCCTGGGGCATATACAGAGGCACAGCATATAGTCTGAATTTGGGAGGAGGCTGAGTTCTCAGGTCTGGTGAAAAGTCTGCCTTACTTCCAGTCCTTTTATTATCCACTACTACTGATGGCTCCAGGCTCCCATCACATTTAATGCTTAGTGCATCTCCCAGGCCACGAAGGTCTCAAATATTAGCACTTGTTTCTATTGCTTTGCAGTCTTTTAAGATCATCCTACTCTCAGGTCCAATTAAGTTTCCTCTGCCCCAACACAGCCAGCTGCATAGCAAGAAAACTTCTACTTGTTCTTTTTTACTTCCCCCAGTTTCTCCCAAGGGCATTAGAATCAACTGGGCTTCTTTTTACACAATTTTAGACTTTGTTTTTTTGTTTTTTTGAGATAGGGTCTCACTATGTAGTGTAGGCTGGCCTTGCATTCACTTATGTAGCCCAGGTTGGCCTTGAACTCACAGTGATCCTCCTGCCTCAGCTTCCCGAGGTGCTGAGATTATAGGTGTGTACCACCATGCCTGGCCAAACATGAGATTTAGTAATCCTAAAGCCTGGCCCCAGCCATCTTTCTGGTATTGCTTCAGCCACATAGAATCTCTGATACTCAATTTTCAGGAAAAATATGAAAGACTTTGAAAATGAGAAAAAAAAAGTCCTGAGTGTTTTGTATATCACTGTGCCCTTATAGGTTATCTCTGCTTTTCATTGTCTTTCTCTGTTACTTGTAGAACATTGATAATGATGGAAACACTCTCTGTCTTTAGTAATGCAAGTGAATCCTGTTGGGTGAAATGTAATTCATTATTGCTCTGTGGATAAATCAGTTTTTGCATCTACCTATCCAATAATTTCAGCACTTCTCACTGCCTGTATGCCTGTGGTTCTGGGGTTGTTACAGAGAAGCTAGTCGTTAGTCCAGCCTTCAGTGAACACCACATCTAATTGCTGTCTTGACTGGCACCCTGTTACATTATTATTATATGTGACTTTATTCCACAGTGAAACCTCAGGAATGAATAGGATTGGCAGCAGTATGTAAGGTTTGGAGAAGATAATACACATTACTGCATTTGTAGGGGCCCAATGCAGATCTCAATTCCAGTATCACCTACTGACTTGGCTTTGTGAATCACTCCCTTCTATGAACAATGGATGTGATATCACAATACTGTTGAGTGCTTGGCACTGCTGGCACATGGTGAATACTCAGGAGGTGTTACTTTCTATGACACCTCTAGGAGCATACATGACCTACCACCCTTCCTTTCAACACTGTCAAGAGCAAGAATGCTGATAAAATCTGGCAAGGGTACATTATTAGCTAGGCAGAGGTATACGCCTATAATTCTAGCACTGGGGAGGCTGAGGCAGGAAGATTGCTCTGAGTTTAAGGCCAGTCAGGTTACATAGTGAGCTCAAGACTAGCCTGAATTATATAGTGAGACATTGTTTCAAAAAGGAAAAAAAAAGTACGTTGGTACATTTTTGTGTGTCTGGGTAGTATAAATGTCTCAACCTTAGAAATTTCTTCTGCTACCTGCAATATGTCCTTTTGAACTTCTCCCGAGTTGTCACCTAAGAGCAGTTACTAAAGGGGTAGGACAGTTGCTAGGGGGTGTAGATCCCTTGCTTCAGAGTCCACGCAGCCATCATAACCTCCACATGCATTTCTCTGCCCATTTTCCCTACAAGTGACTGTGCCCTGCTTTCCAGATGTTCGACCTCTGGAAGGCAGTTCCTTGCCTCCCTCAGAAGCCTGGGGGAGGGGAGAAGATCAAAGACTGTAGATTAGTCAACTTCAGGCAGGACACTTTCTATTTGATTTCCTTTAGAGGACTGCTTCCACCAGACTTTTCAGCTGTGCAAAGATAAAGGCATAAACATTCACTCCGTGATTAAGAGCAAAGCTACTCAGCAGTTTTCTTCTGAGTGAGGTTTCTTTCCAAGAGGCAGAGAGGCAACTCTATTACTGTTGGCAGTGAATAGGTGTGTGTGTGTGTGTGTGTGTGTGTGTGTGTGTACAGAAAGAGACAGACAAAAACAAGCAGGTAGGAGAGGGGAAGTGAGGAATAAATGGGTGCTCCCCATAATGAGTATAGAAAATTTCAGCATTCTTGCCCAGCCTAGTTCACATCTATACATTGTGTTCTGAGTAGTGAGACTTGGTGTGCTCTGCAGTTGCTTGAAGAACATTTGCCAAAGAGGATGATGCAGCACAGTAAGTGACCTAAGGGACTACTCCGTGCACACTTAAATCAAAAGTCATCAACACTGTCTGATGGCTACTTGGCAGTATTTCTGAGAGGAGTTCATGGCAGCCACCACACAATTCTCTTGGCACCTAATAATTCTGGCCAACTGACTATGGCAAGATGGAACAGGCTACTTCAGTGCAAAGGTGAACAGGCAAATTGTTTTCTTGCCTTTTGTTTTCTGAGACAGGGTCTTGCTATGTAGTTCAGGCCAGCGTTGAACCCACTGTGTGGCCCAGGCTCCCCTTAACCTCCCAAGTGCTGGGATTATAAACGTGCACCTCATGCCTGCTTTAAATGTGTAAATCTTAAACCAGGTGACTCCTAACCCACCTTGCCAACTCTAAAGAGTCCATGTATTGAATTCCCCAAATACATACTTTGAATCACACATACAGCAATGCATAAAAATAGGCAAACAAATACTCTTGCTCTTCCTATACAATAATACAGTTAAAATACATTCATTTACTCAGGATGAACCAAAAATTATGCACAGTCATCTGGAGGAACATGTTCAATATATAATATCAGATTAAATTATTGGTACACAAAGGCATGCAGTGAACAAATAACATGGAGAGAGTCGGTAAGCAAAAAGCAACACAATGAAGAAATCAAAATAAATGTAAATCAAGGAAAGTGCTATGAATCAAATTCAAAGTGTGCCAAGAGTGAGAACTGGGAAAGGTCACTTAAGGAGAAGATGCCTGAGTCCTGAGGGATGAGAAGAAGCCAACTTGGGGAAGGGGGTACGGGTGCCGCTTGGAAAAAGAGGCACATAAAGGAGTGTGTTAGTGCACTTTCCATCTCTTTAAAGAATTCCTCACCATAGTGAATTTTAAGGAGGTAGAGTTAATTTTGGCTCATGGTGCTGGAGGTTCTAGTTTCTAGTCTGTTGGCTCCTTTGCTTTTGGGCCTGTGGGGAGGCAGAACATCGCAGCAGAAGCACAGCAGAGGAAGCTGCTCACTTTAAGGCAGTTGGGAAGCAGAAAGAGACAGGGTATAACTAAAGAGTGAAATTAAATATAATACTAGTTATCTTAGTTACTTTTTACTCGTCGCTGAGACAAAATACCTGAAGCCCAAAGAAAGGTTTATTTCTCACAGTTCTTGGAGGTTTCAGTCCATACTTAGTTGGCTCCAAGGCAGGGTGGCATGGTGGAATAGTAAGGCGGAAACTGGAAAAAGGGAGAGGCACACTTTCTTCCTGCCATTACATCATATCCTGACTCCACCCCTAGGCGGGTGTAACACTCACACAACCAATCCGAGTGCTAGACAATGAACCAATTGCAAACGCATAATTGCATGAGGCTTGAGGGTCACTGACATAAACCATGACACTAGGAAAGAGGCAGATGATCTTTTTCTATTGCAAAGGAGATGAGAGATGGAGGAAAGGGAGGAAAAGGTGATAAAGAAATATACGCACATCTACCAACTCTACACAAGGAATATAAACATTGTGGACTACAGCCATATACTAATAAAGTAAGTAAATGAGAGAGAGAGAGGGAGAGAGAAAGGGACAGGGTCCCCCAATCTACTTAGAAGGCAAATCCCGGGGACCCAGTACTCTCCTCCCAGTGGGCCCCACCTCTCAAAGGTCCCAAACCTCCGCCCACTCCCATAGCACCACAGGCTGCTGCTTAAGCCTGTAACTCATGGGGCTTTGGGAGCTATTTATAACCCAAACCATAGCAAGGAGGAACGGGGCACGTAAACCTGGAGCCTTCAGACCACAGTAGGAATGTGTGGAAGGTCCATTGCTGCTTTGTGGAGAACTTTCCAACAGTCTGAGCAACTCAAGCTGAAAGGGCTGCTTTGGCAGAGAAGTTTCCATCCACCTAAGTTTATCTCCACTCTCCTCCTAAATGTCAGACTAGAGTCTCTGGACCTAGAGTTTAGCTTCATGCTGTCTCATCATGTTTTACCTTGTTAGGTCCACTCTCTCCCTCTAGCCTGAGCTCTTTTCATTGCCACGATGGTCCTATTTAATAGCTTTGGGTCTGAATTTTGACTGGAGCAAACGTGCCCTCCAGCACAGATAGAGGCCATCCTCAGGGCGTGACTAAGGGACAGCAGATGTGACAGTGTTAGCGGGTATTTCGGGGAATTTGTCTTCATGAAGATGTAGATATGAGCAAAGCAAATTTCTTTTCTCAGTAGTATCAAACTGGAACAATTTTTATTATAAATGACTGCTTTTTGTAATGATAAAAAATACTTGTGAAAGTGTCTGATAGGCATGCCATTTTTTCAGCAATTTCTTCAGCATTTGGACCTTGTAAGATATCGTGAAATACACAAGTCCACTCATTTACTCATCACTTGAGAAGAAAGGTATGTGACAGCCCTTGTGTGCTGGGTCTCTTTGTAACCCAGTGGCAGTTTTAATTTTTGATGCAATTGGAAAGTGTTTATTTAAGGAAACTGGGCTTTAAAACCCAGCATTTTTGAAGAATCGCTTCCCTTACGCATTGAAGCATGGCAGGCACAACCAGTTCTCTTTGGAAAATGCAGAGCATCCAGCAACAGATCCATATGTTTGCACCGTGACTGAAGTCCAGCTCCATCCTACTGCTGTGAATCTCCTGGAGCTTGGTAGTTTGTTCTCTAAGTGCAAATGCTCATGATTTTTTTTTTTATAGAACCAGGATTTATCTCAGTAAAAATGTTAATTTTTAAAAACATAATCTCTTAGAAAAATGAAAGAATGGCCCTGAAGCAAGGCCAGCAGATTGCTGTAGCTGCTGGTTTCAAACAGGAGCCTAAAGAGAATTCTTTCTGTGGTCTGTTGGCCATTTCAGAACTTTGGAATGAATGGTCAATTCATCAGAAAGAGATAGCAGGTGAGTGTGGTGGACTTTGAGGGGCCTGCAGGGGAGAGACCCTGGCACATCTGGACCTGCAACATGCGGTTGACTCGGGGTACCAGGAGAACGAGGAGCTCATCCCCTCTCTGGGGGGCGGCTGTGAGCCTGCCGGCCCACGGGCTGAGAATCAGACATCTCATGTTGTGCTGTCCCCTGTCCCGTGTCCTACCCCCCTTAGCAAGTGAGAGCCAGTTAGCTACACTTCGTGTGAAAAGATTGGCTGTGTTATTTAGTATGAGCTTCCCACATGCAAAGATATGAACAACCATTTGGAAGAAAACAGACAATATGACAGATAGTGAAGATCTCTGCTTGAAATTTAAGCTTTCTTTTGTCCTGTTCTGTTCTATTTTGTTGTGTTTAATTTTACCCCCTTTAAAATAAAGTTTAAAAAAAAAGAAAAAGAGAGAAGGAAGCTGCCAAGCATGCCCAACAGATACACATCTGACCAGGACCGCAAAGACACAGCCTTGCTTCAAGGGACACTGCTGAGGCAGATCAGGGATCTCAGTATCACAGAACACATGTCAAGCAACAAATCCAGCAAAGGACCTTTGACAAAAACACCTTGGAATCTTCTACTCCGGTGTTAGATATGCCAGGCCAGACATAAAATGCAATCAGAGACGCCTCTGTGTGATTCCAATTTGCAAAGTAAGGTCCTCAGATCACCTGCACCAGAATCCTATGATGTGGGAGGTAAGGGGGTTCTTTAGGTAAAGATGCCTGGGCATTGGCCCAACTTCCTACATGAGAATCTCTAAAGTCCAAGTATTTCCTTTATTAGAAATGCTAAAATTTGAAAAACACTTGTAGTGCTTTTCTTAGACTTTTTGTGTATTTTCACTCAAACAACAAAAACAAGGGCAAAAAAAAAATCAATGTTTACTACATGCTAGTCATCATTCCACATACTTCTATTTCTATATTTACTAATTTGACTTTTAAAATCCCTCCCTGAGGCGGGTTCATTACAGTTTCCATTTCATAGACGGGTGAGCCAAAGCACACAGAGAAATTAACTACTTGGCCCAACATCACACAGCCATGACGTAAACCCAGGCAAAGTCAAGTTTGAGTCCATGCTCTAAACTCTCCACTGGGCTAGTTCATACCTTGGCTTCCTATACCGTGGCCCCAGTCATGATGTCCAGTTCCTGTAACAAACATCTCCTTACCTTTCATGACTAATTTAAGGTGTCTGCCTCTGTGACACCTCTCTCTGCATCTCAAAGTAGAAAGTCTTCTATTATGTGTGAAAGGGGAGATGGAGCCAGAGGAAGGTGGTAAAGCTGCAGAGGCAGGAAGGACCAGGCACAGAAGATGAACTGGAAGAGGGAAGACAAAGCGTGGTGGCTCACCGGAAACTGTTGTGTTAGTCAGATAAGAATAGGGACACCTAAGCCATGCCCCTGACTCCTTCCCAGTACTGACATAGACCACTTGTCAGCATAGCGCTTAATACCACAGTTCTGAAGTTACTAAAAATAACCCTAACTCAGAAGATTCACTGTCATTGAAATGGCAATTAAGCCATGAAAATCCAGGCCAGGTTTCCTAGATGTGAGGTGAAACTTCCCCTCATTTGCTAATTGAAACAAATCAGAGTACAAGGCTGACCTGCTGGACAGTGGCCCCGGTCAGTGTTCCAGGGATATCCTAAGGTAGGGTTGAATTGTTTGTCATGTTTCCAAACACCCAGGACAGTGTAAGAGTTGCTAGATGTTTGCTGAGTGAATTAATTTTGAATGGCCACATGTCACTTTCTGGTCTATTATGAGCAAAAACATCAGAACCAGTACAACAAGCCTTTTGTCCTCCCTCCCTCTAAACTAGTGTCCCTGCTTTGCTACTGAGCATAATTACCATTCCTTCACAGTTGGAAATGTGCCAATTGACATGATAATGCCTCATATTTATGTAACGCTGTAACTGGAAGGAGACT
The DNA here is from genome assembly GCA_004027295.1 of Dolichotis patagonum. NCBI lineage: Eukaryota > Metazoa > Chordata > Mammalia > Rodentia > Caviidae > Dolichotis > Dolichotis patagonum. The sequence continues at coordinate 29,909 of PVJX010004562.1, forward strand.
CAATCCTTTTGAATTGTCTGATCCATCCCACAACAGTGCTGGGGATTGGATGTTATTATCATCCTAATTGTGTATGCAGAGCCAGGAGACCCTGAAGTAAGGTTAATGACCTGCCCAAGGTCACCGCAGCCCAGCCAAGCTGAACAGCAGGCTTCCTAATGTCAGACTGGTCCTGCTCTGTCCCATGGTCCTCCCTGCTCTCTTTGACTCCTAAAGCCATTTGCTGCAGTGCACATCTGTGAGTTCTGCTCACTTACACATTTCATGATATCTAATACTCTTTTACTCCTCACAAAATACAATTCCAGTGTGACAGTTACTCCATCAGCCACTCCAAGCAGGAGGATTTGAAAGGAGGACTGCTATTTTCCATGAGTGCAATTATTTATGTGCACAAATAATTGTGCACATAATTGGCTAATGGAGAGTGCAATTGGCCACATGTGGGCATAATTAGTCACTTGCCCCTCATTTGAAGGGTATAATTATCAAAGCAGGCAATTTTATATGTGCAGATAATTGTACATGCAGGAGAGAAAGACTGTTAGGAAATCCAATTCTTAATTACTTTTCATGTCCTTATTTCCAAAAAAAAAAAAAATCATTTTAAGGTAAAGGTACCATTTTCTTTCCAATTGCTTGCTCTGATCAACCGCCTGATCTAGTCATAGGGAGGAGGCAGGGAGCAGAGGCTAGAAAAGAACAAGCCAGAATCTTGTGGATGAAGCTGAAGTCTAAATCATCCCGGCCAGAAAAACCCCAGCAACCAATTACCTTGGATATCATTGAGGCTCTCCTAGTGGTCAGCCATCTGCCTAGGCAGACAATAAAGCTGCATTTTTCTCCTTCTCTGTATTGTGTATCGTTTTTGCTCTAGCTGTTTTAATGTTTTCCTCACTTTGTTGTTTTATAATCTCAGAAATGCCAGTTGGCTTGGCACAGTAAGTGATTTTGTTCACGGCTGGAAGTAGGTCATTTAAAATGCTTTAACAATACCTTTAACTAGTCATTCATCCAGGGATGTACATAGAACAATAAATCAAGAGCATGTCTCTGTGGCTTATCCAAAATGTTGGGTGGCAGAGATTTTACAGTCTTTGCCGTGCCCTCTGCATTCTGTTTAAACAGCTCTGCAAAACTTTTCCCACTCTCCCACCCGAGCACACAAAAATACACTCGCTAACGCATATCCTAAAAATACATGTCACATGCAAGCACAAGGGAAATTTTTTGAAACATGAATTTACTCTTTAGGAATATGCAAGCTGAATAACTTTTTTAAAAAGAAATTACAAATCTTTTATTATGCTATCCCTCATCTCCATGAGAGTATTATCTTCCAGGGGAAGCAGGATAGTACCATGGATAGGGGACAGGGTTTTGTGCTCCAGAGAGCTGTGTGCCAGGTTTGGCTCTGCCACAGCCAGTTGTGTGACCTTGAATATGTTCTTTAAATTTTCTGACTCAGTTTCATCACTTGTATAATGGATGTTCTAAAGATTAAATAGAATGCAGATAAAGCACTGGACACAAAGGCAGGCACATTGTAAGGGCTCGACTACATGGCGTCTATCATTACTATTAAGAGCTTCATCTTTTCATGTCTAGCACACTCCGTTTCTACCAGTCACATGGCAGCCTATGTTACATCTATGTACAGGACTTCTCTCCCCTACTAACTGGGCAAGAATGTTATCCTATATATCTTCATACTCAGGACAGTTCTTCTATAACTGGCTGTCAATGACTTTCCACACGTCATGTGGCATCTCACTCTGACATGTGCTAACTTCCATCGCACTCACACTTGCTTCCGTGGCTTTGGGACCTGAACTCTTAACTTTCACCCTGCCCTCTTTGGTCACCTTCCTAGATTAGAGAGGGAGATTTCTAATGTTTTCATCTTTTCAGCCTCATGATTTCTGTGATCAGTCTAATTCAGCCACCCCAGCATAGCCACTCCATACACTTCCTCACTCCTCAGATTTTAAGCACCTGAAGATCCTGAGTTTTCTTTGATTTTGTTGATTTTACCTTTCTTCTACCTAACCACAAGTGTGGGCATCACTTTCCAACTCTGCTTTCAGCAACTTCATGTTGTCAACTTGAAACCAGTTGTGGTGGGAGTGTTTCCATCAGGGAAATAAGCAAACGCTACAAATGAAGGCTTCTCTTCACCTCCAAGAGAACTAATTAGCCATTTTCCAGTGCAACACTGCATATATTACATCTGTTTATGTCATAAGCCCTCATCACACTGCACATAATTATTCCTCAGCATTTCCCTATTTCTTAAAATTGATTTTATTGGTACACTTTTCACATACATAATAATCACACTTGTCTTTACATCTGTACATATTTTAATTCTTTCTTTTTCTCATTCCCCTCCCTTTCCTTCAATCCTTCTTCCCCTCTCTCTTTACAAAACTTTGTTTCTATTGTTTTTTCCTTCCATTATATTGGTTTTGTTAGCCCTATTCCTCCTCTTCTTACCCTAGCTCCCTTTTACTCCTTCCCATTTTTTCCCTTATTTACCCTTTGAGCTTCTCATACAAGAGAAACAATGTGATATTCAAACATGTATGCCTGATTTATTTCATTTAAAATTATATTCTCAAAGTATATCAATTTACCAAAAATGTCTCAAATTTATCCTTCTTTATACAGTATGGTACTCCATTGTATATAAAAAACCATATTTTTCATATCCATTCATTCATGGGCATCTGGGCTGTTTCTAAGATTTAACCATTACAAATTGTGCTGCTATAAATGTGGATATGCATGTAGCACTGTGATATGATGCTTTTAACTCCTTTGGGAAGATACCAAGAAGGGGAATAGCTGGGTTGAACAGAACCTCTAGTTTTAGTTTATAAAGGAATCTCCACACTGATTTCCATATTAGTGGAAATTTACAATTTATACTCCCATCAACAGTGGAAAAGGGTTCCTTCTTCCCCACATCCCTGCTAGCCTTTGTTTCTGGCTGATTGCTTGATGATAGCCATTATTTCTGGAGAGATAGAATTTCAGCATTGTTTTATTTTACATTTCTTGAATGATCAGTGATGTTGAACTTTTTTCCATACATTTTTTGCTGTTTGTATTTCTTCATCTGAGACATGTCTACTCATTTAACTTGCCCATTTCAGGATTCAGTCTTTATATTGGAGGGGTTCTCATTTTATTTTTTTAGTTCTTTATATATTCGAGATATTCATCTTTTGTCTGTGGCATAGCTAGCAAATGTTCTTTGCCATTCTGTAGGTTATCTCTTTACTCTGCTGGTGGTTTCTTTCACTGTGCAAAAGCTTTTTAATTATGATACGGTCCCCGATCTTTATTATTCTTTTTTTTAGGGGGTGGCTGTTTATTCTTTATATTTCTTGTGCAATTGGCATTTTGTTCATAAAGTTTTTGCCTACAGCTATGTTTTCAAAAGTTTTTGCCTACAGCTATGTTTTCAAAAGGTTTTGCCTACAGTTATGTTTTCAAAAGTTTTACCTATGCTGCCTTGCAGATTATTTATGTTTTAATGTTTTTGTCTTGATTTATTTTGATTTTGGTTTAGTACACAATGAGAGATATGGTTCTAGATTTAGTCTTCACCATTGATTTTCCCAATATCTTTTATTTAAGTGGCTATCTTTCAAGTCAAGATGTTTGGCCTCTTTGTCGAAGATAAGGTAGCTGAGTATATTTGGAATTGCTTCTGTATCTTCTCTTCTGTCCCACTCAGTCTCAGATCTGTTCATTTGCCAGTGTCATGCTGTTTTTGTTGTTTTGTTTTGTTTTTTGTTTTTATCACAGTAGCTTTGAGGTATAATTTCAAGTCAGGAATTGTGATGCCCTCTGCTTTGCCTTTGTTGCCCAGAATTGCCTTTGCTATTCTAGGTCTCTGTTGGTTCCAAATGAATTTTAGTATTTTTTCTAGTTCTGTGAGGTATTCTATTGGTATTTCGACCAGTATTGCATTAAATCTGCATAACAGTTTTGGAAGTATGGCCATTTCCATGACAGCCTATTCAAGAACAGTGGATATCTTTCCATTTTCCAATTCCCTCTTCAATTCTCCTTTTTCGGAGCATTGTGTTTTTCAATGTAAAGTTCTTGTACTTCCTTCAATAGATTAACTCCTCCCTATTTCCTTTTTCTTAATGTTATTGTGAAAGGTATGGTTTCCCTAATTATTCTCTCAGTGAGTTTGTTATTTGTGTACAAGAACACTACTGAATTTGGTTATTAAATCCAGAAGTCTTTTGGTTGAATTTTAGAGGTCTCATGTAGACTATATGTTATCTGCAAATAATATCTTCCATTCCTATCTTTAATCATTTTATTTTTTTCTCTTATCTAATTGCTCTGTTTCCAGAACAATACTGAATAAGAGCGGTGATAGTGAGCAGTCTTGTCTTGGTCCTGATTATAGAGTAAAAGCTTTCAGTTTTTAAAAATCTTTATTTTAAAGAGAAAAAAAAACAGAGCAAATCAGAATAGAACAATGCAAGCAACACAGGACTTCAAAACAAGACAAAAGGAAATCAACAGTGGCTACCATAATGTCTCTTGTTTACTTCGAAATAATTGTCCATATGTTCACACACAATATCAAACATAACAAAATAGTATAAAACCAATCAATAGAATGAAAGCATTACAGGACTTCAACACCAGACAATAGCAAATGAACAATGGTTTCTATAATGTCTCGTTTTCTTCAGAACAGTTGTCCATACTATCACACATAATAAAATCAAACAAAAGACAACAGAATAAAACCAATTAAACAAATGAATGAAAACATTATAGGACTTCAAAACAAGATAATAGGAAATCAACCATGAATACCACAATACATCCCATTATGTTCAAAATAGCTGCCCATACCATCAGACACAGTAAAATCTAACAAAACAAGACTGAACAAAACCAAGCCTAACAAAATTGTGAAAGCAATACAAGAGTTTAAGGCAGGAAGAAATTAACAGTGTCACTACCTTCTCATCCCAGGTGTTCCTCCCCTATTACTTTTATAACATACATTGTACTTTTTTGATCCCTCTAACTCCTTCTGTTTTTTATGCTAGGGTTCACCCATACAAGTTCAAACTGTTTGACCCATGAACATGATCTCCAGTTGCATCCATTTGCCTACAAGATCTTCAAGATTATTCCACTTCATAGTTGGGTAGCTTTCCATGGTACAAAAACACCATATCTTTCTTATCCATTCTGTAGTTGATGGGCAAGTTACCCTTGATTTTTTTCTGATCTCCTGTTGTATGGAACAATTGTTTTCTCTCCTTTGATTTTCAGTCTATAAATTTCCTTTCAAGTTAAATGTGTTTTTAAAAAAATTTTTTTATTAATTTGAAGGTAGTAAAATACAACAGAACAGGATGGAATAAAGCTGATTGAGACAGTGTAGTGAAACTGGTATAGAACTTCACAGCAGGTTACTGAGCTAACAGTAATAGGTACCACAGTATATCTTGTTATCTTCACAATAGTTGTTCTTTAATCAGGCATAGCAAAATCAAAGGAAATACAAAGTATTATAGAACTTATCAAAACAGAATATTGAATAGAGCAATACCATTAATCAGGACAAAGCAAAACGTTTATAAAAATATTTGCCTTCAAAGAAATGGTAGAGGGAAATCCCCCTTATTTGCTACATTATATATGGTCAACCTCCCAAGAGATGCTCAGATCTCTGGCTCCCACTTGCTAACGAGAGGGCGGGGAGGAGATGGGATGTTTGATTCTTGCACCAGTAGACTCACAGCTGCTTACCAGGGCAGCATGCTGGTTGCTTGGTTTCCCAGCGCCCCAAGTTGCAACATGGCATGGATCTCAGGAGAGGCTGCTGCTTCTCGCCATGGGGTGGCTGCTGCTTGCCAGACCACAGCCACTTACCAGGGTGGCAGGCTGGTTGCTCAGTTTCTCAGTGCTCTAAGTTCCCAAAGCTTTCAGTTTTTGGCCATTTAGTGTGTCACTGGCTATTGGTTTGTCACAGATGACTTTTTTGACTGAAATAAAGACCTTCTCTTTTGGTTTTTATCATGAATGGGTGCTGAATTTTCTCAAATGCTTTTTCTGCATCTATTGAGATGATCATATAGTTTTTGTCCTTGGCTCTGTTAATATATGCATTACTTATTGTGGTGCTTGTAAACTGCTTACTGTAGGCAGTTTTATTACTACTAGTAAATCCTTTTAGGAAATGAGTAATTTTCAGAAATATCTTGCAGGTATACCTCCCTTTTGGCTTTTGAGTCTGTCCCAAGATCCCACCTCTTCAACTGATTGGGGGTATGGGGGTTGCTGCCTGTTTGGCCTAGTACTCTGTTCTCTGGTACTAGTCTACGGTATGTATGACCCCAGACAATCTCAATATTGGCATATAATAAAGAACAACTCTGTTAGTTACTTTTCTCTCACTATTGAGACAAAATACCTAACACACAAAGTTACAGTGAAGAAAGGTTTATTTGGCTCACAGTTTGTCGAAGTTTCTTTTAGTCCATAACTGGTTCCAAGGCAGGGTGGCATAACAGATAAGCATCACAGAGAAGCACTTCATGGGAGGCAGAAGGTAGCAAAGCAAGTCAGGGATAAGACAAATCTCTTTCTGGCCCTTATATTGTATCCAAGCTACTGAGATTAGGGTAGTGCCAAACCAATTAGTGCATTGATTTAGTAATCACCTACCCTTAATACTAGCATTCTTAATCTTAGCATTGCATCATGAATCAATCACACACTCTAGATTCAGCCACCTCTGAAAAGTCCCACCTATGACTGCGTGAGGCTTTGGAGGAACATCTAGACACAAGCCATAACAGCAACTGATCACAACTCTGTCAACTGGCAAAAATGGTACAATCAATAATAATAATAATGGCAGCAAACAGACTAGAAAGTAACAAACTGTAATAAATTTATTTATTTAATTTAGTTTGGGATACCAGGAATTGAACTCAGGACCTCATGCTTGCCAGGCAGGTATTATACAACTGAGCTAAATCTCTGGTCCTCTGATAACTTTAATTTTTTAGCTTTAACCATAGGTACAAGACTTTAGTGGTATTATAAAATCTAAAACAAATCAGAAAATTATATACCGGAAATATTCTCTCAATAAAGTGATTTTATCCTCAGGGAAGAACATTTAAAACAGATAAGTGGGGAAAAAAAGAAATAAAAGAAGAGAAAGAGATTGGAGGTAAATTTGAAGGACAAAGGAAGATTATTCAAGCTTTGGGAAACTGGTAAAGAAAAGAGTGAAAGTAAGAAGCAAAAAACAAGCACAGGAACAAAACAAAACACTAAAACTAAAAACACTGTTCACACTTATGAAAAAACAAAAACAAACAATCAAGAAGAAAAACAAAAACAAACAAAAATAAGATTTGTCTATGCTGGGACTGGGAGGAATTGACCAAGAAGCCAGCTGGCCATCCTTTCTTGGAAGCCACGCAAGCCTTTCGGGTTCCAGAACAGAAGAGTCAGATAGCACTTCCTGTGAGTGTACCAGCATGAGGGCTGAGACTCAAACCCTCCCTTCTCCCCCACCCCCACCCCAGCAACCAGCTGGAAGCAACCAACTGGTTCAGAGGACAGGCTAAGTTGATAGTAACTAAGGTACAGAAAGCAAGTAAATGCTTGTATTGTTTGATTGATTTTGCAGGCCTGGGGCCAGCAGTCTGAGCATCTATTGGGAAGATGACAGCACGCAATATGGCAAATTATAGGGGATTTCCTTCTATCTTGCCTTTGAAATCCAATATTGTTCTTACTGTTTTGCTTTGTTCTGATTAATTATTTTTATTTATTCAAAATTCTGTTTTGATTGGTTTTATTCTGTTATGTTTTTGGTTTGATTTTGCTCTGTCTGATGAAATGGACAACCATTGTGAATCCAACAAGATATACTATGGAAGATATTGTTGTTTCCCTAGTATCCTGCTTTGAAGTTCTGTACCAATTTTGCTGCTCTGTTTTGATTGACTTTGTTCTGTTTCATTTTGTTGGATTTTATTATCTTTAAAATTTAAAAAAATACAAGATTTTTCTGTGATTTCAAGCCTGTGATTATCTTCTGGGGTCTACAGTTTCGTGGTAGTGTCCAATTCAGGGTAAGTCTGCTGTCACTGATAGACAAAGGAGGCATTTAGAGCTCAGATCCATGCTGGATGATTCTGGCGGGTTGAGTGGTTTGCTCGATAATCCCAGCAAGCCTGCAGTAGGAAAAGGGTGGAATGCCATCCAGTGTTTTCAACTACACAGAAGTTCAGGCTGATCGTGGGCTCTGGTTGTGGGGTTGGAGCCTGAATTGTTCAGCCTATAACACTCTGGGTGTCTCTTGCCTGCTTGACCTCAGCTCCCTGACCCCGTATGTCTCTCATGATTGTCCCTCACCCAGTTACTATGTGGTTTCAATACTGGGAACCCTGAGATGGAGCCAACCTACAGTCGCTTCAAGTCCTGGGTACTGTTGGCTTCTCTCTAAAATGACCTTTGGCCAAGTATCCTCTTGCTCACCAACTGTTATAGCACATAGAATCCACTGCTCCACTCAAGTGGCGCATTTTTCCCTGGAGGCCTCTGGACATGCTCACTGTGTCTCTGTAGATTTGACCCTCTTCTCTCCCTGTGACCTGGGAGGTGGGGAGAAAGTACAGTTGGCCATCTCTTTGTTTTGCACTGTGGTCTGACTCTTTATTTTCTCTGTGGGCTCCCATTTTCCCTTTAGTTCTTTCCTGGGTCCCAGGGATCCACTTCCACCCTCCTTTTCTTTCCCAAGTTGTTATTTTCCAATATCTGATTTCTGAATCTCGGAGGGGTTGATTTGTTACTATTTACCACTGCCCCGTCTTCCCATAAGCCCTCCATAATTCTTTATTAATTTTATTTGCTCTCTTACTTTGTACTCCAAAGTGAGTTCTTATAACAATATATTGTCTTCTTCTGTTTACTGCTGTTACAGCAGAATACCTGAGACAGGATAATTTAGAAAGAAATAAAGTTTATTTCTTATTATGTTGTTATTGTTTTCTTATTGTTTAGAGAGTAGGAACTTCAAGGTTAAGGGGCCTGCATCTGGTGGGCATTTTATTATGGTGACATTCTGCAGCAGAAGGCAAAAAGGCAAAAGCCCATGCACACAAGGGAGAAGTGGCTGAAATTATCCTTTTATCAGAAATCTATTCCAACCATAACTATCCCACTCTCATCTTCCATGGTGGTGGAGCCCTTATGACCTAATCATCTCTTAAGAGCCAGGGATGTTGCACTGGGGATCACGTTTCTAACACATAAATGTTTGTGGACACAAAGTACAGCAGGAGTGTAATATTGCCCCTCAGGCACATGCCATGGTCTACTGGTTTTCCTGTTTTGGCTTTTTCTTATGGGTAATCTCAGACCTTTTCCCCCTTACCTGTTACTCATTTATTCTTCCTGTTATCCATTTCTCATTCACTTCCGATGCACTTCCCACAGTTGAAATTTAATTTTCAGCTCCTGATGCTTGTATAGGAAGCAATGTTTTAAATACAACAGGTTGCTCTCTATTTATTGCACAGATATTCACATTATCTCTTAAAGAGGGAGAGAGAAAATTGTATGGAGTCCATTTAGTAGCTAACCTACTTGGTCCCTTTTCCAGCCCAGTTTTAATACAAATGCAACCTTCCAGGCAGCAACTTTCATGTGTTCTTGAGGCTTTTTTCACTCATTTCAAAATGGAATTCTTTGCTGTGCAATGCACACAACATTCTTAATGTAGCTCAGCCTTCAAATGTTGACTAAATCTAATAAGGCTCTTCCCTGAAAAAAGAAAATTATAAATATTGCCTTGTTTAAAAGTTAAATATCTACACTGAAGTAGATGTTTATCTATTTATTTAAAAGTTAAATATCTACACTGAAGTAGATATTTATAACAAAAGGAACATCTCTGAAGGTCATCTGTAATTCACCAGTAACTGACACTCTGCGCTCCTTCACAGAACCTTGGTTGATCACAAGCTGGGGTAGAGGAGGGGGAGAAGAAAAGTGAAAGATAGGCAGGAAGTAGGAAGCTATGAAAGGAAATGAAAAGGAATTACCATGAAGGGCACCTTGCAGTATTCTCCATGACAACTCAGCACTCTGGCTGAGTGAGGGATTGCAAACTGAGTTAGAAACATTTGGCTTCTGCAATCTTTTTGGAAATTTGAGAGACTTTATGCAAAAAATGAGATTTCTGGCTTTTCCTGAGAAATCTTTTGTACTGGCCACACTGGGCCTGCATTTGTCAGAACGCAATTAGCTGGAAATGAGTAGCAGCTGCCCCCTTCAGAACAGGCGTGTATGCATTCTCCAGCCGGAAACAGTCCCCTATCCCCAGCCATAACTGGTTTATTCCCAACCAGAATCACTCTATGTTATCAGCAAGGCCTCTGCAGTCATTTGCTTTTGTGACTTCTATCCTGAAAAAAAACCCAGAGCTTACCCACATTTTAAAGGTTTTCCAAAGTGATGATTTATAGGACCAGCGTACAGTGTACCCTCCAAATTCATGGGGGTATGTTCCTAGAGCACCCACGAATTGTGAAAAACTGCGAATTTGATGATATATTCAGAAAAATGCCTATAAATGCCAATTTTTATAGTCTAAATCTTAAATATGATATATCTCCAGTAGTTATGTAATTTAATTTAATAAAATAAAATACTGCATTATTAAAGCCTTAGAAGGTGCAGGGCATTTTGGTGGCATCTTAGAGATCTTAGGGCTCTAAGAAAAACAAAATCATGGACACTGGAGTTAGTCAAGATGTTAGAACAACCTGTAAGGATGCGGGAATACTGTACATCTGTCAGAGATGGGTTACAGGGCAGCAGCCAATCAGCAGCAAGGAGAACTGAATAATGCTCTCAGATTGGTTATTTGCAAACTTCCAACCAAAACACAGGTGAGGCCATAAACTCTGAACTGTGACTTCACAGGTGTATAGTGTAATCTCATTGTTGTAGTCATCTCAGAACCTCCATATGATCATATACTAAGTAGCTGTTCACTTAACCAGGATGCAGTGCTTTCTGTGAAGTGGGGTTAACCATCTGGGCAGATGTACAACCTGAGTGGCTTTGCTGATGCTCAGACACACTACTGATCCTTGGACATGAGCTCCACAATGTTATTGTTTAGGTTCTGCTGTCTTGGTGGTGGTAGAGAAGGCTCCTCTAGGTGTTGTGTAAGACACAGGATCTTTTGAAGAGGACAGGTTAGAGCTGGTACATTAAAGGATGTGCTCAGAGCTAGTGGCCTGAAAAATGGCTTCTCTGTTTACAAAACACCCAACAGGAATCTAGGGTCACTGTGACAAGGGGCACAAAACTTGCCACTTCCCTTTGAGCAAATGTCCTACACATGTAGTCCATAAACATTCATATAGCTTCTGGATAGTACCAATGGGATAAGACTCAGTAATGGGAGAAAGCTATTACATTTAGTGGTGGAGGTGGACATTTTGAGCCTGTCTAGTGTATACATGGGTGATCTGTTGGGAGTTCTAGAAGCAAAGACTTGGAATTTTCAATAAATTTTTTTTAAAAAAGCACTGCTACATCAGGGATCCTCCTCTGTTGGACTTACTAATGGATGGAGAATTCAATGCTTCATAAAGGCCTATAATGTTAAGTCATTTCACCCTTGTTAAGATAGTTTACCACTGAAGGCCTCAGTTTCTTCACTAGAAAACAAGAGTTTGTCAGTAGAGGGAACATTCATCAGTAACACAACCCATTCTGGGTTTCTCTGAGAGAAGAATTAGTAAACTAGTTATTCCAGAACTTTCTAGTGGCTGTCTTTATAATTAAGACTGTTACTGGTGTTAAAGTAATTTTAAGAAGGGGAGAGAAAGGAGTTGAAAAAAAAAGAATTAAAATGAAAATATAACTTCTTCAAATGGGAAGAAGACTAAGATATGGAAAGAACAGATAGGGGCAGGAGAGGTAGGCGAAGAAAAAAGAATTAAGAGATGTTATTATAGGTACTAATGCCTCACAATAAATGTAGTCATTATTCAAACATGTACTGATGAAAACTAAAAATTTCCAAAATACCAACTAAAATAATTTTGTATTTCTGATGTAGAAGTTGGTAGCAGAGTCTGACATTATTTTCTCACCCCCTGCCTTAGGCTGGCTAGGACTTTGCTGCCTTCCTGAGCCATTTACTCCAGCAGAGACACAGCAGAAGAGAAAGTCCTGCCCAGAGATTGATAGAGAGCTGTGTCACAGTCTTCAAACCTCTTGGCTGTCCCCTAAATCATGTACCAGCCCTTGCACTACTTGGAAACAAAATAGCTGCTTTTCTGTTTTGGGAAAAGCATTAAAAACCAAGAAATTGTTTCTCCCTTGTTTTGATGTGACCTGACACCACTGTGCATATGAAACGGCTCCTCTTCCAAAAAAAGAAGGATGAAGAAAACATGAAGGTGCTAATTGAATTCATGTCTCCTCTATACCCCAAAGCCAGGAAACAGAATTAACAGAGCAGTTTCTGTTTTTAGGATCTAAATGACCCAAATGGGCCCCTTCTCAAATTAAAATCTTTGTTTTAAACATCCAAAAATGTTGCCAATAGGATTTTCTGGTTGATATGGATATTTTTAAAAACATATGGCTGGAAGTTGTTGTAGTATAAAATTATTGTTTTGTTGTTATTTGTCATGTGTCCTAGCTATTTCCTTCCCCTTCTCAATATTGTCTGTCAAAAATCTACTCTTCCTAATTATATATTTTGCCATTGTTGTTTCACTCTGGGGGGAGAATTAATGGATGGGGGAAAATAACTAGAAATAAAAGGGTGAGAAGTATAAAGAAGCCAAGAAATGAAAAAAAAGTAGTGTTTGTGGAGGCAAGGACATGTGCAAGGTACTACAAAATGAAAGATTTAAGAGGACACAATATGACAAGGATTTAAGAGTTCCCAGGTTTTCTAGTAGTGCTTAAGAGCTCTTTGGAAAATGCATTGACTAATGCATTTTATTCATTTATTCACATGCTTAATTGTGGAAAGCAATTACCTACTTCTCCAATATAATACCTAATTAAGCCTATATTAAACCCTTAGAAGAAAAACTGATTAAACAAAGTCAATGATACGTATCTCCATGGCCTATATGAACACTGTTACTGAATTATAGATTTACATTTGTACTTTTATGTTCACCTGTATGTCACCAATCTGTCTACTGACCCAGTAAGCGAATTAGGGAAAACAACAATGTTTTAATTATATGAGTGGCCTCAGTGCCTCGTACGATGCCCAACACAGAGCTGACCCATGGAAAGTTTTACTGAATGAAGGTAGCCATTTGCCGGAAAGTCCCACTAACACTGGATTGGAACTATGGACAGGTTCATATCGGTCCAGCACAAGTTGTCCAAGCCTTTGTGGATTCTAAGTGTTGAATCATGAGCTGTAGAGCTGAGGACTGGAAATGGGTCAGTTCTTTTAGCTCTGGTCTCCAACACTTCTAGCTGCTCCCTCTCCATTGAAGTCCCAGGAAGCCCTATGTACAAAGATGGATACAGTATGATACTAATTCAGAAGCCTAGGTGAAAGGATGCTTGAATACTGATGAAGGTGAGAGGCAAAGTGAGAGGCATGCTGTCAAGGCTGGGGAGGTAGACTGGAGGTGGCCAATTAGAGAACTTCACAAATTCTCTTAGATTTGCCAATTAAATTGGATGGTATTGTTAATCTGTGTCATACAATTTAGCAGATGAAAAGGAGGGAGAGAGGGGACATAAAGATGCTTTTAAGCCTTTAGTGCAAAAGAAAAATATAGGATGTTAGCTAGTAGGAAAACCAGGGTCAAGAAAGATTTTTGTTTTCAGCTTTTATTGTTTAAAATCCTTGGTTACATTGCAGTAGACAAAATCTGGGTCAAAGTAAAAATAGATCCCCTTACCCTTAGAACTCACATTTAAAGAGGCCATAATAATTTAAAAAGTGATTTGAAGTCAGCCATGACATAACCTTCAAAGATTACAAGAAATCTGAAGGAGAAGCAAAGGCCTTAGAGAATGTGACTCTACAAGTAAATGTCATCTTGACAGCTTTTTCCTTAGAGGTACATTTAAAATTATTTGACTTGTCATTTTCTCCAAGAAGACTACACTTTAATTATACAAATATTGAATATTTTTCAAGATAAAAATGGTAAAGAATCTGCTTTGAAGTCTTTAGCCTTCAAACACTATTATGTGTGATCTTCTTTGGAGAAACAGTGAAAAATATGGAAATAAGTGCAATCAGGTCTCCTAAATGAGCCACAGTGAATGTTAATGGTACAGTTTTACCATTGCCTTTTAAAGAACCAATAGAGAGGCTTTATGATTTCAAATATCACAGAGCTGAGGAATTATTATTTCAAATACCACAGACCTGAGGGGTCCCTAAGGAAAACAGTGATAAATATTGGTGAAATGCCTATAAAGACAGCAAGGCAATAACATACGCCAAAAATTTTAGTTGGCCACTTGAAAAGCTGCCTAACCTTTCATTTAATTGCCTTTTTGTAACAAACCAGAAAAAAAGATCTAAACGCCAAGCTTGATGGCTACTCCCGAACATGCTCTGAAGTATTTGCTAAAAGGGGATTTAAAATGCAATTGCTTTGCTTTCAGCTTGAGTGCAGCCAACTGGGGAAAAATTGAATCTTGCCTGCTAGTGGACTGGGCCAGCATGAGCCTCTGTGTACGGGTGGAGGTGGCAGGTGGAAGTACAGCCTAGAAGAGGAGAAAAAGCAGACAGGAGTTTTAGCCCCGGCTCCTCCACTGTGCAGCCTAGGATCCTACATAAGTCAGGAGCCTTCCTGAGCTCCATGTCTTTCATCAGTAAAATGATTATATTAGTATCAAACTTAGAAACTTATAGTTAGGATTGAAGGACAAAGATTCCGTATTAACAAAGTGATACTGAATATCACTACATGCCAGGCTCTTGTGGGAGGCTCTCATGATACAACATGGAAAAAACCAAGCTGACATTTTAGTGCAGAAGACAAACAGCATAGAAAATAATAGATGTGCTCCTAATAGAGGCGCTGACGAGTGCTCCAGAGAAACAGAACCAGGAATGGGAAATGCTTTTCTTACTTGGCAACATCTTGGCAACATCTAGTGGGCTCTCGTCAGAATATGACTGTGACTCCCCCCGTAACTGAGAGGGGAGACCTACACTCTTACCCCTTGACTCTAGCTGGGTTTTGTAACTGTCTAATCCGATAGGGCACATGGAAGAGATGCTACAAAGCTAGGTAACATGAGACACCACAGCTGCCACGCTGCTTGTGGGAATACTCACTTGTGAAGCCACCGTGTAAAGAGCCCACTGTCCTGAGGCCAGCAGGCTGAGGAAGTATAAACCAGCTCATGAGAAGAGAGCACAGGGAGGAACCAGGACTGCAGCCAGTTCCAGCTGCTGAAACCCTGCATCCTTTTTCATTTAGTCACTAAATTCTTTATTTTGAAAATTTTTTTAAAAGAATTAAAATGACAATACAGAATTTCAAAACGAGATAGTAGGAGGTTAACAATGGTTATTATATTGTCCTTCCTATCAAGCAAGAACACAACCCAAAGCTATTGATCTATGAGAGAAGAACCATTAGTAGATGCCAAATTTATGGGAGTCTTAATCTTAGACTTCCTGGTTTCCAGAGCTGTGAAAAATTAATTTCTATTGCTAATATGCTATCAAGTTTATGTAACTTTGTTATAGCAGCAGAATGGACTAAAATAAGAAGCCACAGATTTATCAAGGACCACTTTCTAAAAGTGGCATCACATGGCTCTAGATCATTCTCTTCCTCATATTTAGAAATAAGATTGACACCTTATGGACAGAGATTACTGAGAAGAGGAAGTTCTCAGCAAGATGCTGTACTTCCTGCTAGCAGAGGAAAGTGGCAAGTCAAGCAATTAGAAAAATGAGAGTTTTTTTTTCTATTTGTATCCCAAGTTGAAAAAGCAGGTCCAAATGGCAAACAGAACACATCAAAAAACAAAACTAGCTATACGTTTAGGTGTGAAGGATAGAGTGTTTCACTAATAACAGATGAGAAAATCTATTATTTGAAGGTGCTAAAGAGATTTTTCTATGGTACACTTTGTTGAACCAAATCTCTGAATAGACTTCAAACAAAATTTCCTCTTTACAGACATGAAGCTATTACTCAAAATCAACCAAGAGAAAAAGGGGCATGTAAGAGGAATGGAAATTGGTCAACTGTTTCCATGCAGAACTGAATTCAGAAAAATATCCATTTCCTCAGCAACAGCTTGTCATCAGCTACAAGTTCCGCTGGGAAACAGCCGAGGGATGCTTGACAGTCCAACATTTCACATGTACCATGTGGGTGCAGTAGCGCCCCTCCATGTGCAAAATAGAGAAGTCAGCAGAAATCATGATGAAAGGAAGAGCTTGCATCCCTTGAGCGCTGAAGGTGTCCTTTCCACCCATTCCTCCTGCTTCAGCTGGGTCCTTGCTGAGATCTCTGGTTTTCTGTGTTAAAATGGGTGCTATGTGATATTCACTCGTGAGTACTCAAAGAACAGCTACCACTGTTGTCAAATGTATAAAGAGGGTTTAATGGAAAGTCAATATGATATTTTTATACACACAAAAGATCTTAATAGTAGGGAAAGTCACAAAAAGTGAAGAGTTACAAAAGTGGGAATGAAATCCCTACAGTTGGCACCTGGCATCTTATGCTCTATTTCTTTCCATGCTTGCTTGTTTACATTGGTTATGATACAAGTTTTCTTGTCTCCGTAACAAACATAGCAGTTCTTATTATCTCCATGGATACTGGAAGCCTGAATGAGTGGATGTCTTCTCCGTGAGTCCATTAAAAATGTTGCAAAAAAGTGAAGGAAAGGCAACATGAAGAGAATAATAATTCTCTACATTTAACTCTTCTACCTTCTTGGATAATAATGCATAAGCAAGAAAGTATGATTCCCCCCCAACGTACTGTTCTTGAACCTTTCCTTTTCATGATGTCTTGTTCTTTTCTCTTATGTTCTTGATATAAACATAAGCTACATAATTTTTTTTTTGTACCAGGGATCAAACTCATGACCTCGTGCTTGCCAGGCAGGTTTTTACACCACTGAACTAAATCCTTGGCCTTTTTTCTCTTTTCAGCAGGAACTCACACTGACTATTCTAGGGCAAGTCCACAGGAAAACACCTTTGGTTATCTATTCAACACACATCTATCCATTGCTTTCCATAGATAAGGGACTTTGTTAGGTACAGTAATAGAAGGTAGAAAGATGTTTAGGGCATCATTTTTGCCCTGAAGGAGTCTACAAATATACAAGGCATGGATTCAAGTAACAAAATCAGGTGAGTATACAAGGAGTGCAAAGATTCATGAAATGAAAGTTTATAGACTTCCATAAAAAGAAAAGCTCTTCTTGAAACCAAATGGAAGTGGTGAAATTTGAAGTAGCTTTTGTTTTGTTTTGTTTTGTTTTGTTTTGTTTGTTGTTTTGAGTTTTTGTTGTTGCTGTCATTGTTGTTTTGTTTTTTGAGACAGGGTCTCACTACATAGTTTAGTCTGACCTTGAATGCACTATGTCACTCAGGCTGACCTTGAACTCACGGCAATTCTTCTGTCTCAGCCTCTCGATGAAGTAGCTTTTTACAGCTAGAGACAAAACTCAACATGGAAAAATGAGTATAGGACTCTGCAGAAAGAGATAATGGTGTGAGCAGATGCATAGCAGGGTGACATTCTTGATTTACACAGGAGACAATTAGTGGTCTAGTTGGTTAAAACTTGAGTTGTCTGCAGTTAGGCTATTAGTAGGTTAGGGTAGACACTCAATTAAGGTTTGGCTGAAGATAGCATTAAATACCAGGTTAAGTTTATAGTATTAGTGTTCAAAACTTACAGCTTTGTTTTTAAAGATTATGAAATGGCAACAGAGCATCTTTGGCTCAGTGAGATAGGAAAACATTTCTTCTTAAGTTATTTATGAGCTTCCTTCCTTTAAAGAGTTTCATAGAGCCCTGAGGACTCTACAGAGTGCTCTGTTAAGAAATACATTTTCCAGGAGGCAAAGTGAAGCTATTAAAAATTTCTAAGCATGGAGATAACAAAATTAGAATAGAATATTCAGGAGAATCACTCGGCATCACTGTTGGAGGAATCACTGGCAGGAACAGTCAAGAGATAAGAAAGCAGAAAAAAAGCACTGGCTAAATGATAGGTACTTGGTAAGTATTTGCTGATTAGACAATGGTACCAGAGCAAGAAATATAGAGACATGTCAAAGAATAATAAATAACACTTGCCACTAATTGATTATGGGAGACAAAAAAGAGGATTATGATTAAAAAAATTCAAGATTTCATGTCTGGGTTCCTGGGAGAAATGTGGGGAAAATAACAGGAAGTAAAAAAGGTCAAGAGGAATGGAGGGAATAGGGAAATCTTGTGTTACTTACCAAGTTAAATACATTGCAGAGATACTGAGTTGTAAATGTCTAGAGATATTTGGAAATGGGAGGCTACAAGTTAAGAAAAAGACTAGTTATTGGCAGTTATAATAATGCAATAAGGGCACATAGGTAAGATGACTGAGAAGTCAATGAGGTGAGGAAGGTTCTGGAAAGCAAGGACATTGAGAGGAAGGGAGACAGAGGGGAAGCTGAAAAGGTAACAGAATGTTTAGAGAAGAGAAAGAAAACTACGATCATTTCATGTCATAAATACCAGTGAGAGACTCTTTAAAGGAGGGGAACAACCCATGTGGCCAGTCCTTCAACGGGTGTAAGAAAGAAGAGAACCAAGAAAAGGCCATTATGCTTGGTATTTACCAGTTACCTTCAAAAGATCAGTGTCAAATAGTAAGAAAAGAGGTCTGATTATCCTAGATGAAGACACAAAATGATGATTAAGAAAAGGAGATAACAATAATATGTAGGCCAGGCGTTTGAAAGGGAACAGGATGGTAACTAGATTAAAATAAACTTTTTCTTTCATTTTTTTAAAGCCTAAGAGAATCCGGAGCATGTTTATAGGCAAACAGGGAAAGAGAAAAAAGCCAATAGAAAGGAAACTGATGGTGAAAAAAAATTACTCAGGTTAAACATTCTGAATGATTAAAGCCTACTTTTCAAAAGTTGATACATAGTGAAAAAAGAGTGCCTAAAATGTGAACATAAGTCTTGTAACTGGACAATTACTGTACATAATGCTGTAGTTTATGAAATACGCTTTAGTTAGAGGAATGTTCGTGTGTACCCAATTAGTCATCTGGCGGGAGACTAAGCCGCAGTTCTTGCAGTCACACAGAAAACAGAAATGTTTATAACCTTGAAACACTGTTAAGAGCCATCATAACATTAAGATACTTGTGCAAGTGCTTGAAAATACTGAGCTGTAATTTCAAAGAAGCTATGCTAAAGTCCTCAGGCTCTGCATAAAGTAGATTACAACTCAGTGCTAGCCAAGTGAAGCCAGTAGAGGCATAAAAATTAAATGTAACATGATATCCAAGATGGGTTCCTGGAACAGAAAAATGATGTTAGGTAACAACTAAGGAAATCTAAATACAGGCTCAGTGTCAGCAACAGCAATGTATCAATATTGGCTCGTTATTTGTAATGTGTACAAAAGTAATAACTATAGAAACTGTGTGGGATAAATGAAACTCTCTGTACTATATTCTCAATCTCTCTGTAAATCTAAAAAATAAGGTCTGAACACCAGCCATTTTCATTCTGTGAGCAATTAGAGCATAAATGCCTGGACCACACCATGGCTTGGATGTGTCTAAGTGTGTGCCCGCAGGGATCATGGGTTGGAAATTTGGTCCTGCGTGGTGGTGGGAGGAAGTGAATCTGTAAGAGGCTGAGCTTAGCAGGAGGTCCTCAGATCAGTTGGGGTTGTGCACTAAGAAGGGACTAAGATGTTTCTCATGGAGTTCTGTTCCTGCACGAGGGCTGCTATTAAATTCTGAGCCTGGTCCCATCCAGCCTCTCTGGCTCCCTATTTGGAGAAAGGATTTCTTTCTCCTGCAAATGCTCCTGGCATTGTGACATCATTTTGCCAGAGCTGAGCCAATGCTAGGCCTTTAAGTATCTAAACTGATGAATTAAATAAACCTCTCTCTTTATAAAGTTAGCCTCCCTTAGGCGTTTTGGTGCAGTAATGAAAAACAGACTAATTCGGGCAACCTAGAATGAAGGGAGACACATACAGGTACTGTGGGCTATGTTCATCATGAAGCTATCTTTCTCTGCCTTGGTAAAGTGACTTCTGATTACATTCTCTCACTTTTTCAACTGGAAAACGTAGAATTAGATTTGTAGCCCAATTCTGGCAACAGTGATTGGGCACATACTCAGTGCAGCAATATTGCTTGGGCTCTGGATCCAATACCTAGGTTCAAATCCTGGCTGTGAATTTGGGCCAGTTGCCCAGCCTATCTGAGTCCATTATCTATAAAACTGAGAGTATCACAGTGCCTGGCTGGTAAGGTTGCTCTGAGGATGAAATGAATTAATGTAGTCATCCCTCTGAGGGACTGGCTCTAGGACCCGCTCCGGATACCAAAATTCACAGATGCTCAAGTCACTTATATAAGGTGGCACAGTATTTGCATATAACCTATGCATATCTTCCTGTACATATGCTTGCTCAAAAAAAAACAAAATAAATCATAAAAGTCTCCATGTAGATACAGTCTACATGGTTTCATTTGGTGTTAATGGATGTCAGAACTAGATCAACTTTAACTGTAATTTCCTAAACAAAGAACTATCAGGTTCCTGGTGCTTCACTTGTAAGCTGTAACAAGGCCATTTATTTTTATTTTTATTAAATTAATTTTTTTGATACCAGGGATTGAACCCATGACCTTGCCCTTGCCAGGCAGGCACTTAGCTAAGTCCTCAGTCTACTGAGCTAAGTCCCTAGCTTTTATTTTTAAATATAAATGGTCCCTACATTGATCTGGGGAGATAGAGTTCATCAATTGATAAACCACGTCCCTTGTCAATGCACCTTCAGGGATCAATGAAAAGTGTGTTAAAGAGTACAGTTATTTTTAAGATAAAAATACCTTGAAAAACCTGGGATTGACCTGTAGATCAGAATTTTTATTTGATTAGTGACATGGTTAGCGCCAGAACATAGCTTAAGTTTTTTAAAAATATATTTAATATGCTCAGAAATATTTTATCTATATCTAATTTATTTAGTAAGAGAAATTAGATAAGAAATAAGCTTATTTCTTCCCCAGTAAACTATGAGGTTATCTCAATACCAGTTACTGCATGATCAATTTTCTCCCACTAGTTTACCATGCCACCTTTTATGTATTTGCAAGTCCACATTCTTAGACTTACATGTCTCGTTGATCCATTACTCTCCTTATGGGTACTTGTTATGATTAATTACTTTAGCCTTATAATACATTTTAATTTTTTGTTTTCTTTTTGTATTTTGAGACAGGGTCTCACTACACAGTTCAGACTGACCTTGAGCTCACTTTGCAGCCTAGGCTGGTCTTGAACTTGCAGCACTCCTCTTGCCTTATCCTCCTGGGTGCTGAGAATCACAGGCCTGTGCCACCATGTCTGGTTTAATTTTAAAATTTTATGTCTTTCTCTACAGTAGAGATTCAATAACATTTCCTATGATTGAGATGCTTTTCCGTACAACTCCAGGAAGGATTTAAAATGATGGAGATGAGTTGGGGTAGACTTTAAATCATGCATCACAGCAAGCTTCTCTTTTAACAGAAGAGATTTCTTCTCTTCCATCTAGGACATCTGCGATTCTGCATAGTATGTGTTAAGAAATCCAGAGTGTTCAGTCAATGAATTTTGTGCTTTCTCCCTCCTTCTGTCTTCTCAATTTCTCTATAATCTTAATTATATTAAAACTGAGCTTTGAACACTCAGATGGAGGGGATGGGCAATCATTGCAAAAGACACAGTGCCTGCTACGGTTTTGCACTTCTTTAACCCTCCCTTTAATTTTATCCATTGTCCTCTTTTCTCAGAGAGACTCAGATTAGATTTCTCTACACATTTGTTTATGTAGGAATGTACATGACTATGAACGATATCTATTTTCTCTGATATTGGTTTTCCAACAATAGATCATTTGAGTTATTATTTTTTCTCTAGCTTTTCCCTTTCTTTTCCTCCCTATCAACTTTTAATTAAGTTACACAGGTTTCACTTACTGCATAATTTATACTTAGATTTTTACTATCTTTTTTTAGCCTTTTAATTTGCATTCTTTTTTATTTAAAGAGAATAAAATCAAGCAAAATGAAACAGAATAAATCCAATCAAAACAAAACAGTGTAAGTGATAAGGACCTTAGAACAAGATAATAGGAAATCAACAATGGTTACCATAATGCCTCTTGTTGTCTTCAAAATAGCTGTTCATACCTTCAGACATAGTAAAATCAAACAAAAGAGCACAGAACAGAACTAATAAAAACAAAACAATGAATGCAATAAAGGACTTCAAAACAAGATAATAGTAAATCCAAAATGACCATCATAATATATTTTGTTATCTTTGAAATAGCTGTCCATGCCATTAGATACAATAAAATCAAACAAGACGAAACACAGTACAACCCAGTCCAACAAAACAATGAAAATGATGCAAGACTTCCAAAGAAGGTAATAGGGAATTAACAATGGCTACCACCTTCAGAAGAAGATTCCCCATAGATGCTACACTGTGTATTGTTATCTTCTGAATAGGTGCTCAGACTACCACTTTCAGACCTTCAAAGTCAGTGAAATGCTAAACACTACAAGCATTAAATTGTATTTTACCTCAATAGCTATCATCGCAACCTGTGTTTCTCCAGATCAGCCAGTCTCTTGGGGTGGGGGTGGTTGGCTCTTTTTGTCTCCTAACCTGCAGGCAAGAAAGGGCTGGTGCTGACTCATGGGAAAAAGGCTGGCACCTGGCTCTCCCCCCAGCAGCCCAGGCATGGTGGTGACTCGCAGGGAGGGCTTGCTTCCTGTTGACTTCTTGTTCCTTTTTAGCCTTTTTAAAAACTAGTTTTTCATTCAGAACAAGGGAAGAGGCAACCCTGTTCTTCCCTTTGCAGCAGAGAAGAGGCAGACATCAAAGTACAGAGCAGGGTTCAGAGATCCAGAGCCCCAAAGGCAGGCAAGCAGAAAGGCATTTGGTTCCTGGTTGAAGAGGCTGCCAGAGTTCGCCAGCCAGCGGAGTTGTGGAGTCAGTTTGCTCTGTGAACAACTGCTCTGTAAAGAATCAAAACAGTGATTGCTGTTCCTAACACTCAAAAACATAAGGTCTACTGGGGAAAGACTGTTAGAAGCTCATTAGAATAACCAATTAGTCTTACAAAGTGATGAGACCAGAAGTTCAATGACACGAAGTGCAGATTAGTCAATAAAAATTAAGCATATGCATTGAATTCTAAGTTAATTTGAAAAAAAAAGAGTATAAGCTGTGTTAAACATATTCTAAAGGAATAAGAAACTAGAGAATTTTCCAAGGATAATTGACTGTGGAACATCTTAAATATACTACTTCCAAATGAATAATAAGAAATGAAGGCTTAAGAAATTATAAGATCTGAGAAAACAGGAACAAATACTTCTCTGAAGAATTTAAACACTGATGTGAGTGAGATCTCTTCTCTCACAAATGATTAAAAATCTCTGTATATTGAGATTAGAGGCATTTTCATGGAGGATACTTCCGATATTATTGTATACAGTGCTTAAATCCAACTGGTGACAATTTTTTAAAGAGCAGTTTAGTCTACCAGGTTCATGTAGGGTTAGAAACATAAAGGCTAGCCTTTCACATGTGTCCATACATTGTTCTGTGTAACCTACTAACTTTTACATGGAAGTCACAGTCAGAACCTCGAGACTTTTGTATACAGTTTGGTTAGGCAATACTTAGTGACACATCCTAGCATCCATCCATTCTTCCACCTGAGAAAGGGAGTAATAGGATAATTGGCCGTTATCTCTTTATCCAGCTGGTTGGGTCGCTGAAGATGTGGCCTTTGCTCTAATGCTCAGAGGCACTAAGGCTGCCCTTGCTTTCATAACATCATTCTTCTGAAAGAATAGGCACCTGATACCTGATGCCTTATTTTAGCATTTTTGTTTTTGGCACTAGGTAATTTCAAAGAATCATTTTTTACTTGACCAAAAAGAAAATAGCTGTTAAAGGAACAAAAGGAAGTTGAGATTAAACACCCCTGAAAGGCCAAGGCAAGCAATAAAGTTGTATGTAGTTACTGGGGCAGCAGCCTCTGAGTGTACTGAATAAACACTTCCTGGCTACAGGAACATCACCGTGTAACTCTCTTATACTTTGGATCTTTTAAAAAAATTTTTTTTATTTTAAAAAAACAAAACAGAAAAAAGGATAGAAATAATACAGAATTTTAAAAAAAATAACAGAAAGAAATTGACACTAAGTTAATATATTGCATATTGTTATCCTAGAAATAGCTGTTCAGGTTACAAGATTTAGGCATAAAAATTGATCAATGACAGCACAAACTGCTCTTTCTGATGAACTAACAGAGAATTAGTAGTATAGTTATCTGTCTTGCACAATTAAATGTTCCCCCAAAACTATGTATTGGACCTTACCTGATGGTGTCTTATGGTTTGTGTCTGGATGTCCCGCCAAAGCCTCTTAAGGTCCGGGGCGGGGGTCACTTTCCAAGGTGGCTGAATCTACAGTTTGTGATTGGTTTTTGTCTAGTGCTACAACTGATGGTGAGTGCCGTACCTCCCTGGGGCAGGAAGCCTGCATACAATATAAAGGAAGGAAAGAGGCTTGCTTCTCCCTTTTGCCCCTTCTGCTCTTGTTGCTTTGGGTATTTGCTGCAGCCTTGAATTGTGGTCCCTCTGCCGTGCCACCCTCCTTTGAAACCAACTGATTATGGACTGAAACTTCCACAAACTGTGAGCTAAATAAACCTCTCCTTCATGAATTTTGGGTGTCATATATTTTGTCCCAGCTAGGCAGGAAAATTAACTAACACATGATGCTACTGAGAAGTAGAGGGAATTTGGGAGGTGGTACCTGGTCGGAGATAGTTCCTTGATGTTGTGCCTTTGGGGATATATTTTGTCCCTAGCTCTCCCCCTTCTCCTTCCTTACCTCAGCCTTCACCATGCCCTCTCCACCAGGATGTCTGCCTCACAAGTCCAGAAACAATGGAGCCAAGCAATCACCAACTAAAATCTCAGAAATCATGAACCAAAATAAATCTTTTCTCCTTAAAATTGTTTTTCCCAGGTGTTTTGTCACACCTACAGAAAGCTAACAGAAATCTTTTTAAATTCCTCACTATAATCTGAATTGTTTCACTGTTTTGAAGTTAATGTCAAACATGACAGCATTCTTGAGTTATTGAGACGATCAAGTGAGATCAAGAGGTATTAAACTTGGCATACAGTGAGCAACTAGTGGACAGGTATCCCCCAGCTACCACAATCAGTAGACTAGATTCACACAAAGCAGTAAGCCTGGATCTTAAAAACCTACTTACGTAAAAAAAGAAAGAGAAAAATATATCATAGTACCGTTAGATAAAGTAATAATACAAGCTTATGCAATCCATAAGAACACATACAAATAAATAAATGCACACTAAATATATTAGGACAATTATGTGTGCATGGCAGGGCTCAGGGGTTTGTGAGTGAGCATGGGAAATAAACACATAAAACAAGATCAGGGGCTGGGATAGACACCAATGAAAATGTGCCATGAACTAAGGGGTATAATTAACTCCCTATACCCAAGGTTAAAAATAAAAAGATAATAATAGTTATTATTATGACTCCTAGGCCTTTCACTTGCTCTCCAGCTTGGAATGCAGGAATGCCCTTTAGAAGGCACCTCCTTGCACTTGCTCAGGCAGGGGCGCATTTATATCCAGCTCCTAGGTGACTTAGCACGCCAGGGAGTAAGTATATAAAAGGCACGGTTACCGGGTGCAGCCCTTCTGGACTTCAGAGCGAAACTGCAAAGCTGGTTCTACACTTGTGATTTCATCTATGAAATTAGGGCAAGGAAAGAAACATGCACGGAAAAAAGGGGATTATATTGCTATGCCTTCCAAACAAGGGTCAGCCACCTTTTTACCCATGAGTGTAAAGCAAGATAAACGGAAAGTGGCTATTATCACATCTCTTCGAAATTGCACTCTGTCCTGCCGCTGCAGGAGCCCAGTGAGTTCCCATCTGCATGCGCAATGCTACAGTGACTAATTGTGGTGCAGTGATGGAACAAATTCTCTTGCATAGCTCCATCTGTGCTGGCACAGCAGAAAAAGATAGATCGAAAAATGTTTGCATTTCAAAGGTAACAGAAAAAAGTTGGTAAACCACTACTGGTCAAGCTGGAGAGTTTCAGTGTTGACTGTTTTTTGTGTTTTCCCACTGAGAGCTGGAAGTGAGTCTGGCGTCAGTGGAGCTTTCCTCCTTCCTTCCTCAAGGTCACGCAGTTCCAAAGATCTGTTCTCTCAGGAAAGCAAGAAACGGATTTAAGGGTTAAGGATTGCTCGTTCTGTTACTCATTATAGATTCTCTGCTTATAACAATACTACCTCCACACTGCAGAGGCATGAGCATTGTTCCTCAGGTAAACACAGGATTAGCCTCCCAAAACCCCCATCCTGCCTGCCACACTCAGTTTCCACCACTGTCTGCTGGGGGTGACACATTTTACCTCCTGGACTTGACTGATGATTCCCATCTCATTCTTTGTCTCTGACTGCCTCTCTCTTTAGTGGTTTCTTCTGTTCATCTTCCTCTTCCCACCTGCCAAGTCAGAGAGACAAGTGTGTGTATCTGTGAGTGTGGTGTGAATTTGTGTCACATTACAATTTGGAACTGAGTGCAGAGTTTGAACACCAAGCAGCACTTTGTTTCATTGCTTTGATTTCAGTCACAATGTTTAATTTCACTTGAAATATCAATACCATTACACGAGGTAGTGAAATTTGTTCATCAAAGGTGATGTGAGTTTGTCAAAGAAAATGTAGAGAAATCTGAGAAACCCGGAGCTGTCTGTTGGATTTTCAAAGGTTTGAGTTCCAGCCAGTTCCTTGCTGTTTCTCTGCTGCTGGTGATTATCTGTCTCTTCCTCACAGACTCTCTTCCCACCAATCCCACTCACCATGAAAACCTTACTTTTCACTGTTCTATAAACAATTCCTAATTCTCTAGCCCAAAGCCACCTTCTGTCTCTGTCTCTCTGTCTTGTCTTTCAGTCTCTGTCTCTCTCTGTCTCTCCTCCCTCCCCCACTCTTTCTCCCTGTTACAGTCTACTGTGAGCACCAGTCTAGGAATTAAAACATGACTGGGCTCAAATTCTAGCTCTGCACTGAGTAGCTGATATAACTTCAGGCAAACTACTTCATACCTGTGCCTCCAGGTCCTCATCTGTTTGATGGGGGTGATGGTACTTACTCTGCAGGGTTGCTCCGGGAATTAAATGGGGGTGAGACTGGCTCATGCAATAACTGTTCAATAACTATTATTTTTCTGGTCCTGTTGCCTGGAATAATGCATACACTAAACATATCTTTCAAATAATTTCAAGTGGCTCCTACAATTGCTCTTTTGAAATCTTCTAACAAATTCAAGCTGTTAGATTCAATAACTATATTTTGTTTTGATCTGCCTATTTCCCTCAGCAACCTTGGCCAGTCTTTCCTGCTGGAAACACTTCAAACCTAGATTCTCAGGACTATTACTCTCTCTAGTCTTTCTTGTTACATCATAAGACTAAGTTTTACTGACTCAGGACTCAGAAGCCACTGCCCAGAATAATGAGCATAGCCTACTGCCTGGATTGAAACACCCGGATGAATCCCAGGTTCTCAGCCCCATCATTCTCATGGGCTCAGACTCAACCTGCAGCTAGCTAGCTCTTAGACACTGAGCACTTACATCCAGCATGTGTGTGACAGTCTTCTTTTCCGTGTCTCCCCAGCCTCACTTACCTCTCCAGTAGTGTGGAGAGTAATGTCCTGCAGAGAAAGGACCTCCCTATGGAGTTCAGTTGAGAGCTATTTGTGGCTCGTGTTAGAGCTGTGGTGTAACAAGAACAGGGGCCACATCCCAGATTCTTTGGGCAAGGGGTGAGTGAAGAAGAAGGCAGGATGGGAACCAGGTACCAAAAGTCAAAGTACTGAGACAGGCAAAGTGAGGAAAGAAAGAGAAGCTTCACAGCAAAGTCCATTAAAGCAAATGACCAGGAATGTGCTGGGGACCAACAGAATGTGCATTTTGAAGAGATAAAGAACAAAGAAGATTCTTTTCATGAGAGAACTTTTAAGGAAGCCAAATAACAATTAAAGTAAATTTTGCAGAGAAGGATAAATGAAACCAACGCATACCCTTACAACCAGATGTCACTTCCCAGTCCTCTAAATTCTCATGTATCTTTTGAGTTTTTAAAAATTGTAAGATATTTTAAACATACAGAAAATTATAGATTAATGTCACAACTATCTACTACCTAGCTACCATTTGGTATCTTTTAATGGCGCCTACCTCTGTAGTGTTGAATTATTATTTAGTCTTTCTTCTCCTGCATTATAGAGAAGTGCCTTGGAGGCAGAGCCTCTCTCTCCTCTGTCTCAGAGGCTCCTTACATGCAAACGTACATTGCCTTACCAATATTAGGTCCCTAATAGTTGGTAGAGTGAACTGAGTTCTTGAAAGACCTCAAAGACACCTTCAGGAAAAAAAGAAAGGATAGCAAGCAGCATATGCTATTCTCACAGACTTGAGATGCTCAAGCTATTTATAAGGTGTATTAATTCAAAAGGCATTAGTGTAAGTGAAAACAGGACACTAGCTGATTCTCACAGTATATAACAAAAATGTACTTGCTGGCATCCTTGATTAATCATTTCCAATTCAGAAATGAAAGCCACATGCAACTCCTGTGGCTCCTTAGTAGGCTACCAATTTCTAACCCTCCTACAACGGCTGAATTTATTCGATTCATTAAGAAAGATGTTTAGCCAATAACAAAATTAGCAATCAACTTCCTCAGTTTATTATTAAAGCATGTTTATGCCCCTTAGCTAATACCAATCACTTTGTAATGTGCCATAACATGCTTTTTACCTGCTCCAAATCCAAGAAAGTGTTGTACTGCCTGATTATGAGAATTCCTGACATACTCCCTTTTTGGCACAAAGCTATATCGATGACTTCTCAACATTTCTAGAAGAATTTGCTATATACCAAGGCAATATTAGTAATAATATTAGTGGCAAGCTTTCTAGTTAGGCTAACAGTGACAGGTTTGCCTTGGATGACCCCAGATTTAATCTGACGTAGATTAATTAAAGTCTCAATTATTTTAGCACTCCTTTTTCACTCTAAAAAGTGCAGTTTAGATGATAAATTATATAAATTATTAATTCCATCATCTAAACTTTTTACATTCCAAGACTGACTACTTTAAGTGGGCAAGACTTTGCATATTTCAAACTCTGTACAGTGCTCTGTCATATGAATTAAATGAGAGCCTTTGATTTATTATAGCAAGTCATACTAGACATCGCAAACAAGTCTTTATTTTTGACATGCTTCTTGAACAGAACACAAACTAAAATAAGCCATGTACCCAGATGTTACCAGCTCAAATTGTGCTGACACAATATAGTTCTTTTTCCATCGGGATAGAACAGGCTATCAAAAAATAAGAATTAAAACTTGAATTACTCAGTAAAACTATTCAATTTTTAAAGTCTACCACTGTTTACTGAATTTGTGAAAACTAGCTTAAATTTCAAAACTAGCAGCAATACTTTAGAATTTTTCAAAATTGTAGATTAAATTTCTCTCTGTCTCTTCATCTGGATCAGCCCCTGAAAAGAAAAAAAAAATTACAACATTAGAGTAAGGTGTAGTTAGAACTGTATTTTTAGCCCAGCAACTTCAGCCCAATTTTCAGCAGTAACATTTCATTAGAATCAAACATTTCCAAGATGGTTTAAAAACATAATGAAAATTAGGCACTTTGGGTCTTTATGTGAATACAACTTTAACTTCTTATTTTCTAAGGAAAAAATGAGATTTAACATAAAAAAGTAAAGCAATGCCCCCAAAGGTTCTTTTTTAACAGAAAGAAAGACGCTCAACCTGCTGTACACATTAAATAATTCAAATCAATGATCCTTTTCAGCCCTTAGCAATGCATAAACCAATAGGGGAAAGAAATCTAATACTTCATGCATTTAGGAGATTGCATTAGAAAGACTTTTAGCCTGTTTCTGCTTTTATAAATGCAAATGTATGCAAAGCAGACAGATTGGGATCTGTACAATTTAGCAATGATCGAAACTTGTAATTTTTGAAAATGAGACAGATGTCCAGACTAGTTATATTAAGATGCTTCTTACTGAAGAAAAAAAACCCAAACAGTCTAATTCTACTTCCTCCTTTAAATGGAAACAAATAAACAAAGCCACCACAAATTAGAATAAGTTATATGTCATCTTGTTTCTTTCAAAGATTCTTAAAGTGTAGGGTAGTGGAATAAATATTTCTAGCATGTATCACTGCATTATTCATCATCCTATCCTTAAAATACAGAATTGGGGGAAGGTTTTGCCATTCAAGGACCATGGGTAGGCTAAAGTCTAATGTAAAGAGCAGCTGCTCTGATTCTGTGAAGTCTGCTCTCCTTGATCCACAGATAGGAAAGCAGATAAAGTTCAATACACAATATATCAATGCATGTGTCCTGAATGAAGGCCATCTCATTTCATTCACCCACTCAAACTTGTCAAATGTCCAGAATCTGATGTCTATAATGTCCAAACGTTTACTTGATGATGTGGAATGTTGAATACATACTAGGCCCTGAGGAAATAAAGATGCAAACTGTTATGGTTTATATCTAGATGTCTCCCTAAAACCTCATGTGCTCATAGGTGGCATGAGTAGTTGGATCATAGGGGCATGATACTCAGCAGTGAATTAATCCACTGAAGAGTTTTTTGATAAATGTGATTTGGGAGGTGATTTGATGAGAAGAGGTGGGTCACTGAGAGTGTGGCCTAGAAGGGTCTGTGGCCCTCCCTCCTCCTTGATCTCTCTGTGCTTCCTGCCTGCCATGTTATGGGCTGTTGCTCCTCTGCCATGTCCCTTTTCCATGCTGCCTTGCTTGTAACCAGCCTATTATAGACTGAAACCTCTAAACCTTTCCTGCTTTAATCTGTGGATTAAAGGGTATTAAGGGTTGGGTATTATGTCTCAGTGATAAAAAATAACCAAGACACAGACATAGCATTTGGTCTCAAACAGACCAGTCTGGTGGGAAAGACAGACAAGAAATTGATCAAAATGAGTAAAGTAGTAAAAAGTATATGTATGAAGTGCCTTGGCAGCTGAAAATGGATCACTTCTAACCAGGCCATCAAAAAAGACTTCATTAATATAAACTTAAAGTCTTGAAAAGCCACAGAATGGACCCTCTGGTTTGGACATGGTTTGAGGGCACCCTGAAAAAGTTTGTGTGCTAGAAGACTGGTCATCTGTGCAGTGGTATTGAGGTGGTGAAATTGCCAACAAGTAGGGCCTACTGGAAGATTAGATCAATGGAAGCATCACCTCAAGAGATTAACATAGTTCTGAAAGGACAACAATAACTTTCAATGAGCATGGGTTGTAAAAACAGCAAGCCTCACCCCTGAATCTCTCTTGCCTCCTGTCTTGCCATTTGATCTTTGCCTGTCATGTGTGCTTCCACTGTGATGCTATCTACCATGTTGTGATGTAGCCAGAGTTGATTAATGCTTGCTTCATGTTGTAGTCAGGGTTTACAAGAGGAAGATTTAATACAGAATGCATAATTTATAGAATTCCTTTATAACATTCACCCAAATAGTCAAATGTAAAGCAGTGTGGGAGATTTGTCCATGCTCTAGAGAAATAAAGAATCCAGTTGAAGGCCTGGATTCCATGGAAATGTCCTGCACAAGTCCAGCTGAAGATCTAGAGTCTATAGCACTGTCCTCCATGAGTCCAGCCAGACGTCCAGAGCCCACAACAATGCCTGATGCAAGTCTGTATTAAAGAGTTGCTGTGGGAAGGCCCAAAGGTCTAGTCAGAAACTAGAAAGTCTATGCCAGTGGGATGAATGATCTGTGCCAGGAGGCTGAGGGATCTGCAGTGAAACCAGGAAGGAACACTCAAAGTAAGGAACAGAGCTCCCTCAAAAAGAATCACAGATCCTCGGTGATAGCGAGGACCTGAGCTCCTCCAACAATGAGAACAGCCCAGTTCATGTTAGGAAAGCCAGCGTGACAAGCTTCTCCAGGAGGATCAACGGCACATCATCTTCCTCTCCAGTTCTTTTTTATGCTATTGGCAACAATCCTCAGGTGGGCCTCCCGTACCCAGCTCCATGCTGATTCAGTTCAGTTGAATGTTACAAGTAGACTATTCAGCAATTCACCCCACTCCATGCAAAATAGGCCTTCTAAACTGTGAACTCTTTTCTTTATAGATTATCCAGCATCAGGTATTTTGTTATAGCAACATGACATAGACGAAGGCAGTGGATAAGGGAGAAAAGCTACATTGGCAAGAGGTTAAGTAGGTATAAAGGCACAGAGAAAAGTAGCCAGGGAATAAGAGACACGGGGTTGCATGCATCTTGTCAGATCTTTGCTGAAGAATAAATGTTCATATGCCAGATGTGGCATGAAGCACAAGGTATAATCAAGAACAAGATATATGTGATACTTTATTCTGCAGGTATTAGGAGATTAAGAAGGGGAATGACAGAGCAATCAGTTTGGAGTTCTGTTTCATGGCAGTCACTCTGGAGGTGAGGCAGGGGACAACAATGATGGAGGGAAGAGCCTAGATGCCATGGTGCCTTTGGCAAGAGCCCAAATAAGAGATGACACCAGCCTGACCCAAGACAGTGAGCAGCAGTGAAGAAATCATGGGAAATATTCGACCAAGTTTTTTTACCATTCGGACTCTCCTACCCTTTTAGTCAGCTCCAGAGTTCACCCCTACAGTGAACCACACTCTGCCTCGCTCCCACTGCCATTTGCTGGCCTACTTGTGCACTCTGGAAAATTTCAGACATGACAGCTCCTCAGATAGCAGGTTGTATTCAGGCTTGACTGCCATCAGCAAAATTCAGATAAAATATTTATGTTCCCCTAACAAATAAAACAGCAGATTTAAGGTGTATCTTCTGAAAGGTCTTTAAATTTCCTGCCCTAAATTCAAGGCAAGAAGGTAAAGTGAGGTCTTCCTGTAGAGGCTAAAGATGAGAAGTTCGCTTGTTAAATTTACCCCCTCTCCACTGCAGTGCTAGCAAGGAAACGCTGGGCCTCTTGCCTGCTAGGCAAGTGCTTTACCACTGAGCTACACCTCCAGCTGAATTCTCCCTTAAAACAAAACAAAACAAAACAAAACAAAACAAAACAAATAATTTTCACTTGAAGTCTGGAATGGCAGCATTTACCTGTAATTAGAGGTATTTTGTTAGCCAAGTGAAAGAAGGAAGAATGCAAGTTGGCAAAATGTAGTGAGATGTTGTCTTAAAATGAAAGAGAGAAAGAAAAAGAGAAAAAGAAAGAGAGAGAGAGGCACACGCTTCTTGCTTCCCAAACTCAGTGAACAATGAGAAAGTGTTTCTCTTTTTAAAAGAATAGTTTCATCATTCTGAAGACCCATAAACCACTGTAAAATCAGCAATATTTTCCATGAATCAGGTACTTGAGACCAGGAGAGGTCTGTGGCAATGGTTCAACAACCCTGCTCTTGCTTTTTCACTTTGGAAGTCCCACCACCTGGAGCTATCATGAGAGACCTACTGTTCCCAGAATTTTCTTGAATTTCTATCCATAGCTTTAGAAAGAGACCTTCAACCCAGCCCAAGATAGTAAACATTTCTGGATTCTAGTCAACCATGAGTCTGCTTATGTGGCAGCAAGACTTCTGTAGTCATGGAGTCTAGGGATTAATATAGCTCTGAATTTTGTTCAGGAAAAAATATTTTAATAATAAATTTTATATTATTTTTTATTAGTACACATTGTTTACATTCCTGTGTGGAGTTGGAACAGGTGTGTAACACAGCTTCATTTCTTCTTTCATCCCCTCTCCCTTCCCTCGCTTCCCCCTCCATCCATCTTTTGATCTGCTCCTCTTTCCTTTTTGTGTATTTTTTTCATACATATAGTTACATAGCTCGTGTGCAATTGGTACATGCATGAAACACATCCTACGTAACAGTTTTAATTTTTTGTTATGAAAATTTTCATTCATACAAGTAGAAAGAAGAGAAAAATGAACTCATGTATTACCTTCCTTCAGGTTCAACATGGTCAAGATTTTGCTACGCTTGCTTTACGTACCCTTTTCCTTCTTTTCCCCGTTTCCTCTTCCTTTCCTTTCCTTTGCTTTGTCTCTTTTTTGCTATAGTATTTTAAAGCAAATCTTACATTGTTGTTCTATTTTAATATTTGAGTAACTGACAATTGACATTTTCTTACATAATCACAATGCTGTCATCACATGCAACCAAATGAAAAATTCTTCTGTTGTATCACCTAACATCTAGCTCCCAGCAAAGGTTTAAAAATCATAAGCCTTGAAATTTCTTTTGCTGTTCTAGGGAAAGGTTGTCCCTCAGACAGCCTTAATAGATCCATTATCAGGAAAATGTTCTCTATGCTCGCTTGAAGTTTTCATCCTGTTACTGTCTATTGTGTGCCCATGTATCATGTTAAAAAACTAATATCCCTTTGTAATATTTACACATTTCATCTATTTTCATAGATTTCATTGATCTTTCCTGTCATTGCTTTGCTGAGCTACACACATTTAATTATTTTGCTCTTTCCTTCTAAATCAATCCCATCAGCCCCTTAGTCATTTTGCAGTTTTTCTTTGAACCTCCCCAGATGGTTTCTCTAAGTGTAGCACTGAGCTGTCCAGAGCACCAAATCCCCATTGTAGTCTCGTCCAAATTAAATCACTGCCCATTCCTCTGGATGCTTAGTCCCAGACTAGAAAAGCCTTATTTTCTGTCATGTAAGAATGGAAGCAAATGTCTTGTTTTCTGCTTTTATTCTCTGTTATTTTTGGTATGAAAACTTGTGTTTTATCTCTCCCACTAGGCAGCTGGGCCTCAATGCATTTTTCTCCAGATGTGATATAAACAGTGTTCCAGAAACAGAAAAGTACAGACCAGCTCTGCCACGCTAGCTGTGTGACGCTTTGTGAGTCAGCCAGTCCTCAGCACCATTTTTAAGTTTCTTGCCCAAGAAACAGATCCAACTGATGCCACAAGATTGGAGAAAGGACAAACAAGGTGACACAAATGAAAAGGGTTTATAGCCATCCCCTGCTACCATTTTACCAATGGGTGTGTGCTCCAAGGGCCCCAGGGGATGCCTTAAATTGCAAATAGTCAAAAACCTATACATACTGTTTCTTCCCCATACACACATACCTATGATAAACTTAAAAATTAGGCACTGTGAGAAAATAGTAATAAAATATAGCAATTTTAATACAATGCTGTAATGAAAGTTATTTAAAACATAAATTATTTCTGGAATTTTTCCACTTAATATTTTCAGGCTGAGGTTGATTGCAGGTAACTGAAACTGTGAAATGTGACACCACAAATAATGGGGAAATTTCTGTACTAACTTTAGTGCTGTGTGTATCGAGGAGTAATTTATATACTTTAGTACACTTAATATAAAAAGGGTGAACATTTACATTCTCTCAAGACATTTTCTACTTGCATCAATAGCCTATTTCACCATTTAATAATTTTTGCTGTCAGGAAATTGTTTCAGTTCAGCTCATCTTACCAAAACAATATCTTATAGAACACCTTTGAAATGTATAATTTGAATCCATAAACCACAAGAATGTCAGATTTATTTCTCTTCTTGCATATAAATCAGGTATGTGGCATTTGCTTCTGTTCACTACTTACTCACTGTTTATTAGGTTCTAACAATCATACTAAACACTTCATCTGAACAACTAATTTAGGCTTCATAATTTTATAAAGTGAGTATTATTAATAACTACGTCTTACAAGTGAGGAAATGGGGGCTTAAAGAAGTTAACAAACTTGCCTAAGGTGAGTAACCAGTGATAAGCAAAAATGCTCAGGAAATCTATAATATTGGGACTTCTGAACACAACCACTGGGATGATTTAATAATTCCAATAATAAGTGGGAAGCTCAAACTATAGACAAACTTCAACAAACCCCTGACCTGTCAAACATTTTGGAGAGAAGTGAAAAGGCACTTTTGGTCTTTTCCAAAGGGGTCATAGGTCTCTTAAAAGAGGAACATGCATGGTGGTAGACATTGTCACAGGCAACTGTACCAGCTACTCCATGCCTAAGAAAATAATATATGCCCGTATAAAAATATGATTCATTCCTGTTAAGAAAAAGAATGACTATTGCTAATCATATGCCCTTCCAATTCCATGACTCTCAATTACCTAGTAAATAACTGAATGCTATCAATTTTGTTTTGCATTTTCCCTTTAAACATCCATTCTCTGATGATTCTCTAGCTCAGAGTGTATGACCTCAATCGTGCATTCCTAAATGAGCTTTCTGCTTCCTGTTCCTCCCTATTCAGTTGTTGCCACACATCTCTGCCTGTATAGTCTCCTTAAAATAAAGCTTCTACAGGAGACAATCCCTCTTCTGAAGCTTAACTCAAGCCTGGCTTTCAAGGTTGCAAATTACATAACTCAAAATGATGAAAAAACTTCCCTCCATCCGGGCCAGTCTCATTTCTACTGGCTGATTATGCCTTGTCCCCCGCCACCTTTGCTGGGACAAAGCTGTCTCCTTCAGTTGCTCTCCTAAGTCTTCAAATATATTATTCAAAGCCAGCTCAAGGCCTTTCTCATCTATGCTGCTATCCTGACCTGTAGATTCTTGTATTCTTCCTCCTGTTTTCAGTAAGAGCTCAACTGATGTTTGCAGAAATTACTGCTCCATTGAGTACCAATAGCACATTTCTGGATGTGTCTAAATGTGACTGTAGATATTTCCAGAGATTGTTGGCATGTGAGTCACTGAACTAAGGGGAGAAGACCTGCCTTCATTGTGGGCAGCACCATCTAATAACGGGCCCAGACAGAACAGTGATGGAAGGGGAAAGTCGCCTTGCACTTGCAAGCTTTATTCTATTGAGCAGCTGCATCTTTGCTGCTGTCGTCAGTTGCAAAATCAGACTTCATCTTCTTCAGCTTTTCAATCAGACTCACACAGCAACTTTCTAGGGAGTCCCAGGCCAGCTTTGAACTGGGCTGCACCCTTGTCACGAACCTTCCAACAGGAGGTTTGTCTGTTTCTCCTTTCAGTTCTATACTTTTTTGCCATGTGAATTTGGAAGCATTATTACTGAATGTAAATACATCTAAGATTTGTATCAATCTCCAAACCTCTGGGAAGACATTCTTGACCCAAGCACACAAGATCTCCGTAAAGTCTCTATGAATTAACTCATGATCCAAGTTTATAACCCAAAGGGCATGATTCACTTGATCAGAGAATTAGGAGATTCAAAAAACATTATTAGAGCACACTCCCTAAAAATTTCAGATTAATGAATTTACAGAAAAACTAAATAGATTCAGATTAAAAGCCAGCTGGGCTGTACACCCTGTAATCCCAGCTCTCAGGAGGCTGAGGCAGGAGGGTTGCTGTTTGAGGCCAGCCTGGGCTACAAAATGAGTTCAAGGCCAGCCTGAATTGCACAAAAAGGAAAACAAAAAAAGCCAACTACACAAAAAATAAACATAAAAGTTACCAAAACTTCAAGAAATCAGAGAAGAGTTTATTATAACCATACTGATAAAACTAAATATTCACCCAAATGGCTGAAATTAGAATATAAATTACTTAGTGCTAAGGAGCATGTGAAACAACCAGAATTCTGATATACTGCTGGTATAGTAACTTCGAAAAATTGTTTCCAGCATCTACTAAAGCTTAACATATGTATACTCTATGACCTAGAGCCCACTGTTAGAAATACCCGACAGAAATGTGTGCATATATTTTTACCAGGACACAAGTATTACATTGCTCATAGAACTAAAATTGAAAGCTAGCCAAATACTGTACTCATCATTTAGTACAATGAATAAATAATGTATGATTGTTGATTGTGAAAGGTCAATTTCACCAGAGTAAGAAACACCTAGATTAGCACAGCACAGTTCTGGGTGTGTCTGCGGGTGAGTCATATAAGCTAGCAAACTGACGGGGAAGGACCTGTAAGCTTGTGAGAGCCTGGATGGACTATAAAAGGGTAAGGCTTGTGCCTATTTCTGAAGTGCTCTGGTCTTCTTGAGTATGTGTGTCCTTTGCTGACGCTGTCTTGGGATATCTGTCTCCAGTTCCTTCAGCCTTCCAATGCTGACTTGCACCAGCGGATCCCACTAAGCCTGCAGCCTTTCAGCCTTGGGCTGGGGCTGCGTCTTAATCCCTCGTGTGCTGGGATTTCCATCTTTCTTGGCTGAGCAGCTAGGGGATCCTCCAGCCACCAGCATGCAGGCGGCCATTGTGGACTCTCCCACCTCTGATGCCACAAACCTACTAAATCCCCTTGCATAATTACATATATTTTCTATGGATTCTGTTCCTCTAAAGAACCCAAATACACCAAACACAGGGGCATATTAAACAATGAGAATGAGGAGCCTGAGAGCACAGGCAGCTGTTAAGAACTGAATTTCTGTGTCCTCCTAAAATTCGTATGTTGAAGCCATAGACCCCAGTATGTGCTGAGTTAGGGGGTGGGAA
Organism: Dolichotis patagonum; assembly: GCA_004027295.1. Taxonomy (NCBI): domain Eukaryota; kingdom Metazoa; phylum Chordata; class Mammalia; order Rodentia; family Caviidae; genus Dolichotis; species Dolichotis patagonum. The sequence goes on from PVJX010004562.1 coordinate 68,837, forward strand.
AAACTAAGTTTAGATGAAGTCCTGAAGCTGGAACTCCCATGATGGGATTAATGTGCTGTTAAGAAGCTGCGGAGACAGCATAGGTTCCTTTTCTGTGTGAAGACACAAGGAGAAGGTAATCATCTCCGAGCCTTCACCAAAGAACCTTTGCACTCTTGAGAATTCTGAGAATACATGTCTGATGATTAAGCCAACCAGTCTTTGGTTATTTTGTCATAGAAACCTGAGCTATAAGATATCAATGAAATGAAAGCACCGTATCAATATAATTTTAGCTAAAGAAGCCACCCATAAAAAGAGTATATATCGTGCACTTCTTTAAAGCATAAAGCAGGGGAAATTGTTAGTTTATGTTACCCTTGGCAATGAGGTGAGGGTGTGATGGTTAGTGATTGGAAGAAAGCTTCAAGGGGGCTAGCAATACTGTTTCTTGATTTGGCTGCTGGTTATATGTGGGAGACCGCCAAGCTGCACTCCCCTGAGAAACGAAGCCCCTTTGCCTCAATCTTTACCTGACCTTTACTTCAACCCTATTCACTGAGACATTCAGGCTGCCTATATTGAACCAGATGTTTCCTTAATTGGCCAAAGCAATGTGATTGAGTCTGGCCGAGGTGCTGATGAGTCTTGGCATAGCAAAGTGGGTCAGAAATGTGTATATTAATCATCAATAAAAATTTTAAAATGTGTTTCCTAAAACCCTAAAGAAAGGATAATACCATGTACACAGAAGCAGAAATAAAAACAAAACACAACAGTCATTGAAATAAATGTATGATTGTTAAACAGTAAACTAAATTAGCAGAAGGAATTCTTTACTTAGAAAAAGATTTGAGAAAACTCCCCAGGAAGCAGCATGGAGGGGTAAAAAGGTGGAAAATACAAGAGTATTTAGACACATAAAATAAAATGTGAAGATATAAATAGGACGAGTAGCTGGAAAAGATATGCTATACAAATAAACAAATGATGTGAATTTTCCAGAAATGAACAAAATAAGAATTTGGTGCATGAGAAATGAGTTCTTGAGCAGAATAAATATAAATCATTGCATTTGGAATAGTATCTGACTGCTGGAAAGGTTCTTTGAAGCAAACTAGTCTGTCTCCTTTGTTTTAAAGATGAAAAACCTGAGGCCCCAAAAGATTACGTGACTTATCTAGGATCAAAGAGCTGATTAAAGATGAAGACAGAAGCCACCTTAATATGCTGCATTTTAAGAGTAACAGACGAAAAGAGCAAAATAATTTGATATCACCATTATGAGAACAATCTGAAGGTATCCTGTTCAAGGAATTTAATTTGAAAATTGACAAATGAAAGCACTGCTGGTTCAAGTGCCTTGAATAAGTGCTTAACAAATGGTATTTAGTAAATGACTACAGCAAACTAGAGCTGCCCACACATACCTTAAAAGAGAAATAGTTTCAAAGACAATCTTTCTATTTGAAATTTGTCACTATAATCATTCAGTACCTGTTTTAGTTACTTTTTTACTCATTGTTGACACAAAATACCTGACGCCCAAAATTAGGCAAGGAAACATTTATTCCTTAAAGTTTTTGGAGGTTTCAGTCCATTCTCAGGTGGCTCCGAGGCAGCGTGGCGTGGTGGGGCAGCCATTCATAGCCGCTGCAAACAGCAAAACCAAACGCAAAGTCGAAAAACACACCCTCTTGCCGCCATTACATCGGCTCCACCCCTGGGAGGGTGGAAACACACACCACCAATCTGAGCGCTAGACAACGAACCAATCACAAACGCTAGATTTGGTCCAGTCCTATTTGTATGAGGCTTGGGGGCCACTGACATAAACCATGACAGTACCTAAACTTCATACTCATTATCCTTCCCTATTTAATAAATGTCTCAGCATTTTAAAGTGCTTTTGAATCACATTTTTTCCTATTATATTCATCACAATATAAGGTAAATTACTCCCCTCCTTTGAAACAGAACAATCCACATCTAACCTCTATTTAGTCTGATACAGATTTCAAACTGGTGGGGGGGGGGATCAAATGTACCCAAGATCTCATATACAGCAATCTTCTGAATAATTTTTGATGACAAGTCATAGGCTTGTATTAAGCATGTAAGAAGAAAAGATCTAGTAAGTGTACAGAAATGTACAGTTAGCCCTTGTTTATAGTTCATAATTTTGAATTTGTGGAGAGCAAAATTCTATAATTTTAATGCTCTTGTATTTTAAGACCATAAAATAATTTTATGGTTCCTTTTGAGTTTTTAGGTTGACAGTTATTTCTCAGAAATATTAAACACTTAAAAGTATCAAAATATGATTTGGTATGTTCTAGGTTAAAACATTTTCAGGAATTTCTCATTTATCTTTTGCTTGTAAGTAAAACAGCTTTATTATGTCATGAAAGCTTAAGTCTAAAATATGTAAGGCACAGATAGTTCCTTCATAATTTGATTAACATAGCAAAAAATGTTGACACTCAAATACTGACGCTTGTGAGACAACTAATTTGTTCTCTGGATCAATGTTTAACTTTTAAGAGCATCTTGTTGAGTTTCAGCTCTTGTAAGAGTTAAGAATACTTCAAAGTTTCACTGATAGCCTTTCCTTAATCACATGTTTTAAAACAGGGCCCCGTTTTAGGCAACCTCAGCACTCTCTGCTCCTTACCTTGCTTTATTTTTCTTCTAAGCATCTCTATCACTCACCTGATATACATTTTTGTTCATTTGTTTGTGATCTATTAGCTTATCATTGTAACTTTGGTGCCTAGAATTATATGGGAGAAACAGACACTCCATAGATATTGATTAAATGAATGAATGAATATAATATTAGAAAAGAGAATATTTTAAAGTTTCAATAAATTTTAACTACTCATACTAATATGTTTGATGATAAAATTTTAAAAATAAAAATAAATAGCACAAATGAGAAAAACTGAAATTGTTTTAAAAGTCATCAAAAGTATTTCCATCAGGCATTCACTGCATAAATAGCTCATGTATAAAAAACCATTATGACACTTATTTGCATAAATGAAAATAGTATACAGACAAATCACACAAAAACAAATTAGAGAAACTTTGATTTTTCTTACAGTTAATTAGCAACAGCATATAAAGTCCCTACACAGTGGCATCACTGTAAAATGTTACAACTCTTCAGGAACACAATGAAGCAAACATAAACCATAAAACTATTCATATAACTTCACTTTATCCCACTCCAAGAATTTATCCTAATCAAACAGAAAGCCACTCAGGTATTCAGTAGTAGAAAAATGGTTTAAACAAATGAGTATGAAGTAACATGCAGAAATAATCATTATCAAAGCTAAATATACAGTTAATACAATATCAAATATACAAAAGTAGATACCTTAGATGATAATTTTTTGAATAATAAAAAGGGAAAACTAGTAATATAAAATTAAAATTCTATAGTTGCATTAACATGTGAAGATTATGAATAAATTTTCAATTATTTGCCTCTAGTCTTTGATCTCTATTCTTCCCTATTAACAAATTAAACCTATCAATTTTTAAGTTGAGAAAAGGGCAGAAGCATGGGTAGTGGTTAAAGTTGGAGATCAATCATATGTGCAGGGCTAGAACAAAGCTGATCCCAAAAACAAAGAGCCCTGGAGGTGAACCACAGAAACCAGATGTTCCAGCTCCAAAAACATGGAGGGTCCAAGGCAATCCAAGCAAACAGGTTGCTAGGCAAAGGGGTGTCAGGTGACATCAACTCGTCAAGTGTATAAATAAATGCACTGCAGCCCTTGAGCAGTCCTTTTCTCCCATTCCGAGACAGGGCTCCACCTGACCTCAGCTTTCTGTTTTCTAACTCTTCTATTTATTTCTTCATCCTCCACGGTCCTTCACCCCAAGAAGTTCAAGAGCTTCACTGGATGTGCACAGTTCTTCATTTGTGTTCTGAAACCTAAATACTTCTCATTTGAACTTTAATTGGTAATGAATGAAGACATACCTCAATCTGTGACATTCCAACAAGCACAGACAGCCATTGTAACCTTTGGTTAACATCAAATGTAGGACACTAACTGAATATATAATAGTATAAACTTTCAACTTATAAGTTTATGCGTTTGGCATGTTATGTTAATATATTACGGTATCAATTTTCTTCTCAATTTCTATCTCACCCTAACAATTTTAATATTTTCATTTACAATATGCTGAATATACTCTATTGAGACGTCTAACTTTTATATTAAGTTTTTATTAGATTAAGCACAAATCACTTTAGTTTACGTATTTTAAAATTTTTGAGATTGTAAGCAAAAACCTTTAAATAAAGGCAATTCATAGAAATCTAGAAACTTTATTTCATGAAATTTTAAATGAGCCTTCCTTTTCAAATTACATTTGAGTAAATGAAGAGGGATTTGAGTGTTTCTATAGGACAGCTGTATATTACATTCCCATAACTAAAATATGAAAATTTCATTACATGAAATTTGTCATTTTGTAATCTGCCTACATTTTCAAAATTATGGTAAAGAGAGACAGGGAACTTTCTGAAGCTATTTGAATGAAACACTTGAGAATCACTGTTTTTAAATATTCAGAGCAGAAGAGATTAGCTGGAAATGCTGAGCAGTTATCTCCATGTCTATAAAAATCACTTGAAAGAGCAAACAAAGAACAGTATCATACAGATGAATGCTCTATAAAAAGATACAAATAAACACTAAAAAATAAAGAAAACTGTAAGATATATTCTTTAGTCTAAATTTTAAAAATTATGTTATTTAGTAACTTGATACAAAGTAGTTTACTATGTTAATATAATCACCAACAAAATATCTCATAGTTGCCAGAATACAATGCTAAGGAACTGTCTTCTATTCTAATGGTAAAGTAGAGATGAAGTTAATTAATTAGTTAATGACTTTCATACTTCTACTTACATCCTGCTAGTGGTAGAGGGATAATCTGGTTCATTTAAAAATACGATCTAAACACAGCCATTACTAGACGTGTGCAGTCTTATCAGTAAAATGTTTTAGCACTAATAAACTCCAAAACACAAGAAAGAATTCAGTTGAACAATTTCAAAACAATGGAGCTAAAGGCCTAAATAAAATTAATACTAAAGTATAATTACTTTTGTGAAACTAAAGAAAACATGTAGCTCATATTTTTCTTTCAATAGAAAATTTGTCCAGCTTTTTCACAGGAAAAGACTGAAGCAAGATCAAATTCAGAAAGTTAATCTTCCTGAATCTAATCAAATTCATATTTTAACAAGCTAAAAATATCTTTAAAGAACAATCCATAGCAGAGCAAAGAACTCAACAACTGCAAGGCCATATATAAATGTACAGTAAATAAACTATATGCTATAGAAACTGTAAGGGATGCTTTATTTTCTTCATTCAAAAAAAAAAAGTACTCATTTGTCTCTCGCACATAGCTTGTCATTCTGTATCTGCACACAGGATTCATTCAAATGTCAACCAGGAAACGATGATCCTTCAGACCTGTTTCAAAATGTCTTGATTACATCACCCTCTCCCTTTGTCTCATTTAGAGTTATGTATTCACAGTTCAAATCCTGCTTGCTTGACTCTTCAGGTTTTGATTTTTTAAGTGCCAACTCAGCTGTGAAAAGAGATGAGCAGTGCTCAAGGGACTGTGCAATGTCATCAATGGTCCACTTGTCTTCAGGAAGGGCGTGTTCTTCCAGTGTAAATGGCCCCTGTTTCGTTCGGGTCAGCTCTAGTACATTGGCACAGGAAGAGAGCTCTACAGCAACAAAAGGTGAAAAGTACAGAAGATAAATTTCACAGTATGTGACTCAGTCCTCTCAAACCACACACTGCTATAATAATGTAATTAACTGTAAACAATGCAAAAAACCATAAGCCTTGAGATAAAATATAGCAAAATAACATTTAATAACTTATAAATTGCTTTACGGTTTACAAATAACTTGTACACATTTTTCTTACTTAACTCACAGAGCTGTCACGCCAAAAGGTAAATAGCACCCTTACTTTGCCTGTGCGAGAATATGATTGCCATGATTGTCAGGACTGCCAGGAAATAGCAGAGCCATAACCACAACTTTCTGGCTATTTCCAACACTATCTGCAATACCAGTTTTAAAAATTTGATTTGTATCAATGAAAATAACTTTCAGAAGAGCAGATTTTTTTCTGACACCACTTTAAGTTAAAATGTTTTGCACTTGGATGAGTTGGCCCTTATATCCATTGTTCCTGTTCCTCTCTTTCTTCCCATTACAAGCCTTTTACTACAGCTGCTATAAACCAGCAAAGCTTCCAAAGCAGAAGCCAGCAAGAGTTTAGCTCCTCAGGCCAGTACTCAGAAATATGAAAGACAGAAAATTCCCTCTTCCCATCAAAAAGGAATATTACTCTCTAAATGATAATTCATAATTCATTTTTCTGCTTACCTTTGCCAATGTCACTGACCAAGCTTCTGATATAAAAACCTCCTCCACATTCAACATCTGGAATGTTAACAGTGACATGGTAAATTGCTAACCTCCTATGAAATCTACTTTACATAGAAATGATGTCCCTGAACAAATGTAAAAATGCACTATGCAAACAATTGAGTGATAAAATATTTATGTGCTAAAACATAAATTATTCATTCAGTAGCATATGTGTTGGTGAGATTGAAAAGTCAGCATGGAAAAAGCAAACAGCAGAAATTCACGAACACTTTTTAAATTAACTGGCAAGCCATACCACTTTAATATCTCAGTCTTATTCATTTAATAGGTTTCAAGTAGTTAGAAATCTCAGCTTTGCTATAGATGTTGAAAACTATTTTCAGATATGTATACCTTGTTCATTTATTAGGATTTAAATGGTGAAACATCTGAGCTTTGCCACTATGAGCTGTAAGTTTTTAAAATATTTTCAGATTTGTATAGTCAAAAGAAAAAACCTATTTCACAGTAACAGGAATTATTTTTCAGATTCTACCTAGAGAAAGTGAGAGCTCAGCATATTTAAATTCTCGTAGAAATATTCCAGAAAAAAGAAATAAAATTATATGCTAATTACATAATATCCTAGAATTTTTTTAATTCCTATTTTTTAAATTACACAATATTCTAGAAATATTTTAACACAGCATTACAGAACTTTATTGGTTGAAAGCCAGCCCTACTTTATTTTTTCAACAAGACATCCTGAAAAGGGCCAGCTACATTTCTACACAAAAGGGCTACATTCTAGCTGTTTCTAGTCTTATGAAATACTGCAAAACCACCACCTGGGAATTCTAATTTTTTTTTCATCAGCTCACAGTTGGGGGCCAGAGATAAAAGAGGAGCACTAGAATCAAATATAGGCATGCTACCATTTTTGCATTATATTTGACAGTGTTAGACAGCTCTTTTGGGGGTACTGCAGTCTCTAGTCAACAAAATATTTATGACTTATATGCAGTCAGAGAATTTAAGGGTTTTTCTTACTTTTGTAGATGAAATCTATGCTCCCAAACCAGCTATTACATTTTCACCTAGCAAAATATTTTTCAATGTGTTTTTTCATTATCTGTCCAATAGTTTAGAACCAGGAAACTTAAGAAAAGGCAGGGAATTTTTTTTTTTTCTAATTGTATGAAACCACATCCTGAAGAAATTTAATCCACATTAAATGATATAATGCCAATGGAAGAAAAAACCAACATAGTTTAGAAATAAAGATATTACAAAAGTATTTCTAAAAGAAATCCTATTCAATATACATTATGAATTTAAGGGTGGGGTTAATTTTAGAGAGCATGTGAATTAAGAACAACAGCTTTTGATTCTTCATTGTTACTATGTTCACGGCTCCATCTACAACTTTGTTCTGCAGGAAGAACAGAAAACTTTTAAACAATCAAAAGGAGCATTTTAATCTTTCAATTTATTTCAAATATGGATTGCATAGTCCAATTGATAACCTAAATTAAAATGTGACTGTGTGTCCACAGTCACATTTCTGCCTTACCATCTTCGAGATTTTTAATTTTTAATAATAACTTGCAACAAAAAAGGAGGAGCAGAATTCAGTCCACTTGTAAACATTTTTGTCAAAAATCTTTAAAAATGCCTCTTGGAAATACATGCTGTTTACCTATTCTTCATAGAGTTCTAAGGTATATTACTTCCAGTTTTATAGTAAGATGGTATGCAACATATGAAAAATCAGAGTAGTTAGAAAGGCCATGTAGCCAAGTTAAGTAGTTAGAAAAGCCATGTAAACCTCCATGTAGCTATCGGTATCTTACTAAATGTGTTATCAAATCATACCTTTTCTTTTTGAAAACCCTCCAATACGGTAGAGATCCATTAAAATTATACAACATTAGCTAAATACAAAATAAAGGTATACGTAAATATGGATGATTTCAAATTTTCCCATCTTACCTAATGTAAAAAATGGTGGCTGGAATTTTTCAAGGGAGATACTGTACACAGTAACTGGCCTGGCAGGTTTTGCTTCTACTACTTTTCCTCTCTTCATTAAAGTTGAAAGTCTCTGCCCATCTTTCTTTAATGCAGAATAGCTTGCCAAACAAAAGAGGGACAGAATGAGAGAGGAAGATTTGAGAGACTGAAGAATGAGAAATAATAAACCCAGATGACAGCATAAAAAGAAAGAGTAACAAGCAGTCCTTTAAATTGAAACCTCTTCTTAAAAATGAACCAGTTAGGCTGGGGATTTAGCTCAGTGGCACAGCATCTGCCTGGCAAGCGAAAGGTCATGAGTTCAATTCCTGGTACAAAAAAAAGAATGGAGAATTAGATTTGCCGGGGATTTAGCTCAGTGGCAAGTGTGAGGTCGTGAGTTCGATCCTCAGCACAAAAAAAAAAAACAGTTGTCCCCCCAAACTCAATCTATCACACAGTGTTGCTGGGGATAAAGTTCCTAATTATTTTTGAAGTTGATATAAGCCCATTGTGGCACTCAATAATCAATGATGTCAATTCTGTTCTTCAATCATCTTCCCAGAGATGGCTATCCACACTTTTCTTCAGTAGGCCTCATTGCATGCTGAGGTACAAGGAACTTAGTAGTAACCTCTGGTCATAGTAATCTCAGCTAAATTTCCTTGAAATAATTTCTTATAAAAAATTTATTTGTATATAAAAGTTATCAAAGTGTTTCTAAAACACTAACAAGCAAATGATATTCTTAATAAAACTTAACTTTGTGTGATAAAATTTTATTAGATCACCAAATTCTTGGATAGTCACAAAAAAGAAAATCTAAAATGGTCCTCAGAGCCTTGGATTTAGCTCGGCGCCATAAGCGCCTGCCTGGCAGGCACAAGGTACTGGCAGGTTCAATGTCCTCAGCACAAAAAAAAAGTCCTCATAAATAAATGTAAATGTTTTATTTAAATTAAGAATAATCTAAAATAGTATTTATAAAAGTCTTACTAAAGTTTTTAAAGCTTTGCTTTTGAGAAAAATCATGAGTAACACTTTTTCACAGATAGTTCAATGTTCTTAGAAACAAACAAACCAAGATTTTAAAAACAAAATAAATAGTAAGTTCTAAACTTATTCTGACACATTCTATAGCCATTTCACTACTTTTAAAAGAGCAGAAAAGCTGAAAAAAAAAAACAAACTGATGAGAACAAATCCCAGCGGTGGTGATAACCAGGGATAAAGGAGACTGCATCCTACTACCTACAGGGTCAGAAGTCTCACATGCAGTCTAAATCAGGTTCACTTTTACTCGATCATTCACTTTGTCAGATTTAAAACCTGCCTCAACATATAGCAAAAGGAAGTCCATTTTACTTCAATTATGGTGATGTTAACCCATAGAAAACAAAACTTACTCAGATTCAATATTTGAACTTACAGAGGGGGTATCTGCATTATGTTCCCAGTAAACTTCTGTAGAACGCTTTCAATATCCTTTTGTGTTATTTTATCTGCCAAAGTGAACAACAACAAAACAAAGTAAAACAACCACAGAAGTACATGTGCTATTTTTTACAGCACCGATAGCTCTAAACATTCATTTAAAGAACTTTTTTTTCCAACAAAGCATATATTATCACAGTGTATGTCTTGTAGGTCAAATTGTACCTTGTTGAGAAAAATAAAATACATTAATTAGATATGAGAAAATCTTATATCATTATTTTATTAAGACTAAATGTCCTCTGCTTCAATTTTTTCTCCAATAAAAATGATTCAATCATCATATACGTATTCAGTGGGTTCTACGGCCTTAAGAAGACCTGAAGAAAACGCCACATTAGCTAAACAAATGGTCGTGAGGTGAATAATGGGGTAACCAGAAATGAAGCAGAAAAATAATATCCATAAATTCTTTTCTCAGTTTCTCTAGGCATCAAATATTAGAAATAATTTATTGTGGTACTGAAGATTATTAAGTATTATCCACATTTTATGTTTTACCTGATACATTTCAAAACTATTCTATATTAGGGCATAAATTTTATGCACTCACTTTTAATTTTATCTCCAAGTTATACTTCTGTGTCTCCCCTATCCCTTCTCTGCTGCTCTTCTTTAAATGAACATTTTCAGGCCCTCAAAATAAGGCATTGTGGAAAAAGAATATACAGACCCATTTTTTAAAATAATGATTTTAGAAAATTTGAATAAACACTAATACAAAAGCTTTTAATGTCTGTTAGTTATGTTTTCAACCGGTTTGGTACTCTTTCAAACAAACAGATACAGTATTTATATGGTTCCATAATTTTAAAAACAAAACTATGACATATGAAATTCAGTGTGTAAGATTTTCACATTTGCAGATGAATCTTAATGCACATTTCATATTCAGTAATAAACTAAACCTTAGAAACAGTCCATAGTTTGTTTAGGCCAGTCAATGTAAAGAAATAACATTGTTTTTATGATTTCGCGGTACCTTTGTACCTAGGTATACGTATACCTAGCATATGTA